>BHFT01013365.1:0-13793 GCA_004320025.1 Laticauda laticaudata
TATATATATATGCCTTGATCAATTTATTTCCTTTACTTCTAAATAGTAACTTATCACTTTTTCAAAAAAATGTACCAAAAGAAATCTGTTCTCATATCTTATCTGTTATACATAAACAAATCTCTAAAGTCTCAAAGTTTACAAGTTAATTAAGAGCTAGAAACAAGATATATATTTTAACCTTGATAAAATTAATCCACTTTAAATTCCTTCTATTTCTTTTTAAAAAGCTGGATATTTAATCCCTTCAAATAATGTCCACCAAGTTCACTTCTTATTATTTTCTCTTTGTCTCCTCCCAGAAATTCTTTCACTAGTTTAACATGTCTCTTTTGTAAATCCAAGATAAGAAAGCTGTTCAAGTCACTCTTCTGATTTATTATTTTTGTAATAGAATGTGTGATTGATCTTGGGAAATGAAAGGAAGAGCTGCTGCCTCGGAAATAATCAGACAAGAGAGGCATGACTCCTCAGTGCCTTAATGGTCAGAGGAAAAAAACTTTGGAAGGACCCACCATAATAGATCAAGCTGTTAAAAATGAGGGCATGAAATTTGTACTTTCAAAACTTCTGAGACTCTGTTAATGTAACCATACAGAAGAATTTTAAAGTAGAATAGTCCTGTTTGGTTTACAGATTAATTATTAATTAATAATTTAAACATTAATTATTAAGACCACAGCCAGTTTCCTTTGTAAAAACTGTGTGGCATCATTTTTCATATTGTTGTGGTCTGGCATTTTAAAATCCACATTCAGATTCACATTCAAATCAGCCTCTCGATATTTCATGCAGTAAAATCTGTTCCTCTTCTGTAGCTTCTTTTAATCCATTTTTATAGCGGCAAACAATTTGGACAGTAATTTCTGAGTGCCTTGTTCCCAAATATTTTTAAATTCTTTCCCAATCAAATAATCTTTCTCTTGGGTTCCTCCTGGTTGACCTCTTATCATGTGCATTTTTTCTGATCAATAATTTTCTATGGGAGGGGTTTTTTTACGTTTAGTTTCAACATTTTCATGTAAATTTTTGTAAAATTTTAAACAACTCACAGAAAATATTTTTTCAATTCCCATTGATCTTTTAATCCATTCATAACTTTTCATAATCAACATTCTTGTCACCCTTTTGCTATTTTCTTCAAAAATTAATGTTCATCAAGGATGGAAGGAAATGCCCAGTACAATGAAACTTATCCTTCTGAATATTCCCAGAAGTCAGAATTTTCTTAGATGATTTAGAGGTAAAGTATGCAAACCCAGAGTATCTTTGAAGGTGTAGACCCTGCAGTTTAGGTACAATGACTTTTTCCTGGCTCCCAGAACTCTAACCTCCCAGATAACACTGTTTTACGGTCTCCTCATGGGGACCCTCTGTATGGACCACTTGTGGCCAATCCTGGCTCCCTCCTTGCTGTGGATGAATTTAAAGGAGCTGATCCATATATTGCAGGGGTGTCAAATTCAATTTCAATGAGGGCCACATCAGGGCTATGGTTGACCTCGGGTGGCTGGACATGGCCATCTTGATGTCATCACTGGGCATGGCTGACTGGGTGGACATGGCATACTGAGTGGGCATGGCCAGCTTGATGCCACTTCTTAAACTGCTGGTATGTTTCTTCTTTGCATTGGGTAGACTGAGCGGAATCCATGCTGGCCCGATGTTTCCTCTTTGCATTGGATAGACTGGGCCAAAGCAATGCGGGTAGACCAGGCCAACCCTGAGGGCTGGATCCAACCATGTCATAAGCCAGATGTGGCCTGCAGGCCTTGAGTTTGATACCTTTGATACATTGATTTCTCTTTTTGGCTTGGCCACAGGGTCCACACACCAGGGAACCACACACTACTGCTCTTAACTGCAGGTTGATGATCCCAATCTAAATTTTCCTGATACTCAATCATACTCCTAGTTTGCGAGGAGGGGGGGACAGACTAATCTCAGATCTGGTTTAAATTATTCCCTGTCATATCAAAAAAGGTATAGAAAATAAAAATAATATTCTAGGAAGGTTAATCTATCAGAGCATTCTAATCAGGCAATATGATTGTGTAAGTATATGTTTGTTTGTGTATGTGTAAACACAAATTTACACACACTTACAGAGAAAAGAGAGGGAGGGAGGGAGAGGGAGAGAGAAACAATGCTATGATTATTTTAAGTGTTGGATTTCACTTTTTTAATAGGTTCCTTTTTGCATTTGTTTAAATTATTTTCTTTTTTCAACACCTTTGTATGAAATAGAATTTTAATTAAGCTGTTCTGGGAAAAGAACAGTCCTGAAAACTAGTCAAGGAATAAAATAAACAAAATAGCAGAAATTTTATTTTCAACACATAGACTGAGTAATACATAAAAGTTTTAATTATTTTATCAGTTTAATTTCCAAATCACAAGTAGCATGTCAGTTGATTGATGATCAGGGATTATGGATCGTAGTTTAAGTGGGGATGATTTATTCTAATTCCATCATGATCATCCATTTATTTCATCACTCACTGAATCTTTGATAAAAGATAGATGCTGCAATGGCTTTGCAAAAAAGGAAAGTAAGTTGTTTAGTATGATATCTTTGATAATAACATACAAGTTAAGGAGGGGGAAAACATCCAGATTTTTCCTTTCCTTTCCTTTGCCAAATTAGTATTTTCAGCATCTTCTTCTGAGAAGTTAATAGGACTCTGTAAATTTAGAAGTGCAATTCCAAATTATGATCAGATCATCTCAGTTGTGGTACCTGACACTGATCTTATCTGAATAGTGACCTTATTCCAATTCAGAGAGCAAACTCATTATATTATTAAAGAATATCAAAACCCAAGAAAGAACAGTCAAAGCAGAGGCTGGAAAGAATTCACTTAACCATCATTTCCAAAGATTAGTTCTAAGCCTCTCTCCCTTAAACGTCATTTTTAGTCCTGCAGGAGGTCCGGTTCAGAAATTATTCTGGTTGACTAGCAAGCGGTATCTCTTTATCCTGATTTGCAAATCCATTTCCACCTTCTTCTAGGACAGTCAACTATATTTGTTTAATAGCTAAATACACAAACAAAAAAATAGTATGGAAAGATGGTGCTATTTTATAGTGCAATGTTTTGTTTGCTATATGGTAGGCAGGGTGATCAATAAGTGTGTGTTTATGTTCTAATCTAGACAGCACCTGGAAAGAAATCCATTGGGCAGCCTTGACCAAAATAATGTGCATATATGTAATTCCATAAAATCAACCACAACTGAAATATAAGCATGAAGGCAAGGACATAAAGGTACAGGCAAGGATACTGAAACAATATTCATTTTTAGTGGCAATTAAGCACAGTCTTTCAGGAGTGCTATTGTGAGATTATGCATCCATAGATATTTCATGTTAGACTACCAGTAGCTTGGCCTGATAGCACAGAAAGGATAATAACGCATGCTTGCAAATATCTAAGCATCAACTTCAAACTTCATCAAATGAGAACATCACTTTGTTGAATTCAGTAAGATTCAACTTTAAAAAAGCAGGGAAGATTGGGTTCTGTATTGAAGCATCTGCTATAAAAGAGTCTCAGAGGATAAAATTTCTATTTAGGACGCAAATAGTGCCAGCTGAAACAGATAGTCCACCCAGGTGATTTAACAAAATTCTGATTCTTGAAAAACACAGTACAATTCCAGGAATAACCAGGTGGTATGCTTTTCATATTTTCTTATTCTTCCAAAGCAGAAATTACTTTTCTTATCATTATGAGAGCAAAGTTAGAAGTCCAGTAATAATTGATTATTGAGAGAGGGTTTTTTTCAAAATTGTGCAAAATTAGATGTAAACATGACAAGATGCCCATTTTATGAAATAATACTCCAGCAAAGCTGGACCATCCAATCCTTTTTGAATTATGTTATAAGGAAAAGCAATAGTTGTCTACAAGAGGAATTCAGCAGTAAAATTAATAGGTGAGTAAAGGATACTATTAGAAATACTCAGAAAGAAAAAAAAATAGAATTTTCATGGGATGCTTAACTTAAACTAATATCACATACCATATCATACCACATCTTTTAAAGCTTTTTGTGATGTGAAAGAAATCTGTTTTAGGTTTAGATCTCCTTTATTGTTCTTCAGATTTTTTGGGTCCTTGGCCCAATGCCTCGACAGATTAAATCCTTTCCCCATTATGTTCACCTCTCCTGTTTCATACTGCTACTTTATTCTCACAAATGAGGGCAGATTGAGATTTCTCCAAAGCAAACGTTTCATATTAGTGCTATCTGTTCAAGTGATATATTCTCCACAAGAAAATACAGAATACATCAGTTTCCTTCTTCCTTGCTTCCTAGAAAAGACTGAATTTCTTCCTTTGGGTTGAGAATCTGTGAAAAGAGGTAAACAATTTCTTAGTATAATAACACATTAAAATATATAGCTATATATGAATGTTATATTTGTTATTTCCTTTTCCTATACCTCATAGCTATATAATTTTCTCCTGAGACAACCTGAAACATTCTGAAAAATCCAAAGCGCCTGTCAAACATAAAATAAATTTCACTAAACATGGTGGCCATCAATTGGTTTTTGATTATCTCTAAGTCTTCTGCCTGAAGCAGCTCTTTCATGTGTCCAAGATTGTGCTCATTCTCTTTAATTCTCACTGCCACTACAAGTGTCCATGAATGCTTCTGAAGTATGCTGGCAAGAACCTCTCTAGGTATTTGTTCAATCCTTAATATGTAATATAAAACAGACCTTTTGTTATATAAACTGATATGAAATACCACATGTGGTCCGCTTTAGGTACTTTATAGTTAAATAAATATTTATTATGATTTCTGATGTTTAAAATGAAGTTTGCTTGCATGCTCATGACAGCAAAGTACACTGTTGTGCATCATTAGACCTATTCTAATATATCAGAAGATACTGTCTTCCACCTGGTTTTATGGGAAGACTTACATGTACAAAAAGTGGCTTCTGTGAGAGGCATGACTTGTCCTTGAGACCCTGTTCATCAGAAATTAAAAGAGTGAGGTTGCCTTGGGCATTCTTGCAGGTTCCCTAGGATACTCACAACCAGATTCCCTATGATATTCCCTACCTCTTTCTACAGGTAAACACATTCCTAAACAAAGTATATAGTAAGCTCCCAATCATCCACCACTGATATATTCTAAGAATGCATAAGGAAATACAGGATCAAAATATAGAAGTTACTCCATATAAGAGGGAAAAGATAAATTTAAAAATCAACAGTAATGTCATGTTTTTATTAGGGCCTAACCTAAAATGTAATGACCAAGTTTTGCCAGTGAAGCTGGCAAAATACTGGGTGAAGGTTTTCCAGGTTTACATGAGCTGTTCAAACTAAATTTCCTGTTTTTCAGTCAGGCATTCAGAAGATGCTGGATGCAGCTTCAAATACATTATGATTTTTTAAAAATGCAATAATATTAAGATTATATAAGCATTTTGAGTTAAGATACACCCTATGATATTCTTGGAACTATTGACTTTGTGTGGAGAGTTGAAATAAGAATTCAAACTGTATATATATAGAAGAAATCAAATTATATAGGTATAGTAATACATATGCTTTTATTGTGTTTCTCTGATGAAACCTTTAATGGAATGTACATATCTCTACCCATTAGTGACTAATTCATTATAGAATTTACATATTGAAATCTATCAGTTGTGTCAAGGTTGTGTATTGCTGTACTTCCTCTCTTTCTCTCTCTTTCTACAGTGAGGCACAGAAAAGAAATCATTAGAAACTTGCTGATTCTCAGACATAAAAACAATGATTTGAATGACAAAGTTTGTGTCTGTTTTCACATTGTGAAGGATAACCATGTTCCCCTTTCATGTTTTTTTAAGCAGTGTTGTGTTGGACTCTCATAATGTATATACATAGTCAAATTGCCTTTGATCAAAGATTTCATATGAAATCTATGGAATCTTGTGACTCCTAATTTTGGGCAGCCTGAGTGCAAGAGACTTGTGACTTACTATAACTTGCTAAAATCATTTGTTATTCTCCAGTTGCTGGTATTAATAATAGACTTAGAAACAAACATATTTTATTTATGTATTTATTAAATTTATTTGCTGTCCATCTTGTATCTGGTGATTCTGGATGTCATGAGTATAGGAAACAGGTTTCGAGAGAAAAGATGCAATACATTGTATATAAAGAAATGTAATATAGTTCTGAATTAAAAAAAACATTTATCCTAAATTTACTAGTCAGCAAATACTTTTGTAAAGCACCAAGAGTCTGAATATCCACAGGAGAGCAAAATAAGGAGACAAATCAGCAACTGAATCACCAATATTTTTCTGGTTGAGTTCCTTTACATCAGCAAAGAACATGTCAAGCAAATATTTCCATATTTCTAATATCGCAAATAAAGGAAAACTTTGAACTTCTATTTTTTATGGAAATTGGGAAAATAATTATTTTTGTTGGCAAAAAAAAAAAAAGAATAAGATCATNTTTGTTGGCAAAAAAAAAAAAAGAATAAGATCATATGTGGGATATGTTTCCTGTATCCTAGTTGAATAAATAACAACACTGAAAGTTATAGCTACTAATACGAATATGAAAGAACAATCAGTATCTGCCTAAGGCTGCTATTTTATATGCCCATTAACAGGACATCAACAACACCAAAATGATAATCATTTTGTAGGGTTGCCATATGTCTAAGAACTTGAGAGAAATAGAGGAAACAAACAGAGTAGAGAAGAAGAAAAATGTGGTGGAAGAATGAGGTATATTTATAAAATATATAAAATTCCTAAACTCTATCTGTTTCATAACTTATGGAGACTACAAAGAAATCTCAAGGTCAGTCATACAAGCATTACAAAGACCTTGTGAAGAAAACTTATGCCACTGTGACATCAGCCAATGGAATTAGAAGCTGCTAGGTCCCTGCACTACAAGCATTAAAAACAGGGATTGCCAAAAACTGATAGAAAAATCTGAGTGCATCACAGACTGACAGCCACAATTATTACAATAATAGACATCTAGTAGCCCCATTGTACTAGACTGTCTCCTTCCAGAGAGGGGCTGGACATCCATCTTCATGTCCGCAGATGAACTGCACAACAGTGTATTTTTTTTAAACATAAACCTATAAACCAATGTTTTCTTTCTCGCCTATTTCATCATTTTGATGTCATAGTTTATGATATTAAAATAAACACCTCTATTTGCCCACTTCAGTGCTACAAGGTAAAATGTTAAAATGGTGGTTGATAATCCATTTTCAGCAAGCTGAAAATATGCCACTTCGGCCCTATTTCTATAAGCCTTCTTTTTTTATGCAGTTCCTTAAGTTATTTATTAATTTAGATGAAATTATACTGTAAAACGCTAATTTTAATAGGGTTCTTAAGGATTTTTTAAAATAAAAATAAAGCACTAGTTTTAAATAGCAGATATCAGAGCTTATCTGCAAAATTCTGGATTAGCACACAAAGTTTTAGAGTTTTCTTTATCTGTCACTATCTATTAGTCATCTGAATCATTGAAGCCTCTTGTAATAAACTTTATTATTTTCATTTTCCCTCTTTCCTCCAAAGAAAATATAAGGTAAAGTACACATAGTTCTACTCTTTCATCTCTCTTTCCCTCTGTGTCTGTCTCTCTTCCTTTCCTAAAATTATTTCTTCTTCTCAAATTTGTTTTACTATTTTCATCATGTCCCAATCTCCCCACAGATTATCTGTTTCTTTAACATAATTCATGATTAATGACTTGTGACAAAACATGTAGGAATTTATAAGCTATGCCAAAGCAAGCATTTATTCAGTCCCCATACAAAAAGCCAAGGGTATGATACGGTGATAGAATTCAATTTTTTTTACTACCAGTTCTGTGGGCGTGGCTTGGTGGGCATGGCAGGGGAAGGATACTGTAAAATATCCAGTCAAAATTGGTATTTGTGTAGGGTAATGTGTGAAATCAGTTCATGTCTGGCTCTTTCTATTAGCAATCCAATCCTCCTATCTATGTCAGAAACTTGTTCGCAGAAAAAATTATTGTATTCCTCAGAATGAAAGTCCCATTACTATTTTTGTTTGTTAAATGAAATTTATTGTAATGTTTCTGATTCCTCAAACTCAACTCATGGACTATTAGGATGTTTGTAACTTCTTTTTATCTTATCCCATACTTGGCTTGTTGTATGTTGTGTAGACTCTCCAGACTTGAGTAGCATATACAGTGAAGTAAACAGCTAAATAAATGTCTGGTATAGTATGCCCCTCTATAGGTATCATTTTTTAATTTTCTTGAGTCTCAGGTCCAAGGCTCCAGACTCCAAATTAGTATTATTTATCTAGAGTCCAAGTTCAACATTCATAACAATAACTGGCCAAGTAGCCACTTAACAGACTTCTTGTGTTCAAACTACTGTATCTGGGCAGACATGTTTTGCAAAAAGATTGCCATTCATACATTAAATGGACAACACAATCAACAAAGGCTGGGTTTTTCTTGGAATTCTCCATTTTTTGGTATCAGTTTTAGCTGCATAAAGCTTCTTCATAGTTTCATATTTTCATCCTGAAAGCCACACTCAGAAAAATGGTTACAGCACTTCTAGCCTTGATCGTACCCTGGAAAAACATTTTACATTGTTCCATCCTGTGGAGATGATTCGATTGTGGACAGGATTTTGGAAATCAGGCTTGCAAAGATAAATATTTGGAAACAAATGTTTGATTAGCAAACCAATACTTCCAGGAATACATTTGCAGACATATAAGTGTTATGCTTTAACTGAACATCCATATAAATAGACTGAAATAGGGACAATGTTGATGAAACATAACCCCCGTTCCTCAATCAACCCCAGCATTCCAAGCCAAATACAAATCATGCTTCAGGGCATCATATAAATTACTATTATAAATTCACATGGTACATCAGGGAGTGCCTCATTTTGTGTGATCGGTCGCTGTTTCAAGAGCAGTTTAAACTCTCAACCTGCTGCATGCAAGCGCTGCTCCAGGGCTTCTATTACTGATATATTGTTACAAAGCAACACAATAAAACATGAGCTAAAACAACTTAGTTGAAATGAAGATTAATATGGAACATGTGTTCCCCTGCTTTCACTCAGATGGAAAAGTCCAATAAATACAAGCTACACGAGACTCAGGATATAGGGCTCCAAGAGCAATCTGATTGGCTGATGGCTACAATTGCTGTGGGCTAGCAATGTGTTTCTGTATCATCTCCAAAGCACTGATGAATAAAGTTACTGCCATATTTTTAAAACAATCATTTAGGGAACAGTGGATTGCCAAATTATGGGATATGTTTCCATTTGCATAGATATGAATGCAGAGATCATTTTATTTTGTGTGGTCTTTTATTCTAGTGGCATCAGTGGAGGAAGCAACACTTTCTCATATTTTTAATATGTAATAGTCTGTTAATTCAGATTTTACTTGTGTGCACATGGTCATTTTACAACGTATTCCTTTTCTCAGCCCTACAAGTAAGTATCTTTTGAAAAATCCATGTTTTTTGGGGGGATTTTTGATGGAGAAATTAAACGCTTGTGGATTTAATATATTTACTTTTTTAAAAAAATAATTAATTAAAAGTTCCCTTCATGATATTTTATATCTAATAATGATAGCCATGAATAATTAGATGAAGTTATAATTTGTATGGAATATTTTTAGCTTATACTTTATATTTTATATTTCTAAAATATGAAATCTATATATAAAAAAGCCAAGTACCACTCACTCATCACAAAATCATCAGAACCATAAAGCCTACAAACTTGAAATTTGGTACGTATGTTCCTCTTGGCTTCTAGGAGCTCACTTAAGAAAGGATTTTTTAAAATGACCATCAGATCATTTTTTTTAATACAGTAATTAACACGCTCTGATGCTAAGGAGTTCTAATCCTCCTCACTACCTGAAAAGAACTCTATTCCCACTGCCAATTGCCTTCGATTAACACATTCTGCTAAGGAGTTAGACATTCTACTCCCTCTCCCCACCTGAAAAAAACTCTATTCCAACTGCCAGTTGCTTCACATTTTGTTACCTCAATTCAAACTGGCACATGTTCCACTCCTTCATTCAGGAGCGACCTGGGGCTCCTTTCAGTACTAAATGTTGGTACCTCACCAAGATATCTATGCCTTCCACCAATTGAACTGCTTCCAGACTCAAGGAAGCAGGAGCAATATTACCTTATGTGTTTCAATCACCAACCACCACTAAGCCAATGGATTGTGAACTGAATTTCTTCTGCATAGCCCCATCACAAAGTTTCATTGCGAAGCATGGGTATCCAGCTAGTACTTTATATTTTAAACTACATATTTATAGTCTGGCTACTTGACTGCCCTTACCATATGACAGATTCATTCAACAACCATAGATCTGTTATGGATTTTAGATAAATGTTACTGGCAAAGAAACCAAAGACTGCCTAAGTTAGAATCCATATTCATGTCACCTCCCATCTTTATGAAATTATGGAATTATTTGTACATTTATACAAGTTCTTCTTCATTGCCTTCAGTATCCTTATTTTAATTGTCCTCAGTGTCACTTAAGTTTATTTAATCAGTATTTGCTTTGTAGTATAATTGTCTTGTGCTACAATACATCCATATTCTTCTTTCCAGATAATTATATTATTTTAATACTCTTCAATATAAGTGTAGAATTTAAGGCCCGGTCCCACTGGCCGACGGATGCAAAACGCATGCATAAAAGACACAGCGGACAAGCAAAATTTCAGGGGTGGCTCCATCCGTTGTCATCCGCTCCAAAAAGTGGTGAAAATTTGCATAACTGACAGAGTAGGAAATAATTAGCAATCGTGATAGTGGTGATTGATGGTGGTGGTGGAGGAGCGGAAGCAATGCTTGCTTCTAAGCCAATTAACTAGAAAGTTGAAGGGTTTTAAGGCCCGGTCCCACTGCCACTGATGGATTGCAAAGAGGGATGTAAAACATTAAAAATGCTATGCCATCCGCTTGGAAAACGCTAATGCCATCCATTTGTGTAATCATTGCATACATGTTTCATATATGCTCTATCCATCGAGCATCGCGTCCACTGTGATTTCATCCGCGCAAGAAGTTTTTGAGCTGCACAAAACTTTGTGAACGGATGAACTTTCTGCCACGTACATGATGACATGCTGCGACATATACGGGCAACAAAACATTCTATGTCCATAATTCATGCCGTTAAACATCCGCTGTATCCTGCTCTGATCCTCTGAGCCATCCCTCAACTCACATTTTGCTGCAGCTGAAAATGGAGAAGGAGGAAACAAAAGGTACACGGAACGTCTACACAGCGTTAGCTAGAATGGTAAATAGAAAGGATGTAAGTGTATGCATCTCATATATAAAGGATATAAAAACGGACAAAACGTTTGTATCTGGGAATGTAACTCGTATATTAGGATAGTCTGGAGTAATGTCTTTGAGTATGTAGAAGGGCCCATAGCGGACAACCAATATTTTCTATACAAAAGGGGGAGAAAATCATCTGATGCTGGGATGGTGGACCATAACAAATTCCTTTTCTCCCCTAGTTCCACTTATGGTTGCAACTGGAGGTTTAATTCTATCCCACAACTATCCTGATCTATTCCACAAGCTCAAAGGCTATACCATTTTTTCAAAAGTTTTACCACACACTTTATTAAAATAAACAAAACTGAACAAGTAAAACTAAATGGTCTTCAGCAAAAGATAACCTTTATTAACTTTCTTAGGTAAACTTTATCCTGCCTTTCTATTAAACCAGGAGCGCAAAATGAACAAGTAAGTATTTAAGCAAAGATACAACTTAACAAGTTAAAACAAACTCAGTCTCTGACACTATTCTCAGTCACTCTGAGTCATGTCCCTGGTCTCAGCTGTTAAGCGGGCAGGGGAGTGGGGAAGTGGCCTGTGGCTTGAGTGGCTGGTCTGAAGGCACATTGGGGTGCTTGGCCCCGAGGGTACAACAGGGATGGTGTGGTTCAGCGAAGCTGTCCAAGAGCTGACTCAGGTCCCATGAGGTTGAGGGCCCTCAATCAAGGACATTGAGATGTCAGGCCCAATACTGATGACAGATTGTCCGTTGATGGGTTTGGCTGTGGGGTGGAGGAAGAAGGAGTGTAGTGGGACTGTCTGGTCTGCAGCTGGGTGAAGAGTGGCGTCTGTGGTGTGCAATGAACCTGGGCCTGGATTGGGAAGTTCTGCTTCTGCTGTGGGAAGTCCTGGTAAGTCGTAGCCTTGGTAGGTGAGGGGCTGTTGAAAGCCGTGGAAGGGCTGTGACATCACCTGGGGTGGAGAAGCAGACCTGGACTGGGTAGGAGCAGCTTCAGCTGGGCCTTGAGGGTTGTGCAGAAGTGCTGTGATCTTCTGCTTCATCACCTGGTACTTCGGGCCTCAGGCAGGTCCCTCAGGGTCTGGCTCACGGAGGTGATGAAGGGCTTCTGGTCCGAGGATGGCATGTTGCTGTGGACCAGCTGCAGAGGAAGTTCTGTGCTGGTCTTCATTGTGTCCCTGATCTCCAACAGCACACTGGTGGTCCTGGCCCTCCAGTCTGCCTCTCTGCTGCCATCCTCTGGAGCTGGGGGTGGGGTGGGTTGCCTCTGGTGGCTTGCTGGCTTCTTCCTCCATTTGTGGACAGCAGGGCATTATCCTCCATGGGATCCTCTAAGTCTGCCGGCAAGGGGAGTGCAGCTGTCGGGGGGGGTGTCCTCTGCCGTGGGCTCTCTGAAGACACCTGCCTGGACAGGGTGGCTGGCTCCTGGCTGGAAGGGGACTGGCTCTGAGTTGGGATGTCTGAGGGAGAGGGGTCTCAGAGGGGCTGCTCCTTGGTGCGCGGCAGATCTCACCCTCCAGGAAACTGCCACTTGGCCATGACGTACATTTCCCGGTCAGTGAGCTTGACAGCGGCCTGCCCAGATTTTCTTGAGGTGTAGCTTACCATACCAGGTGTGCATATGCTTTCATCATCTAGGAGTACTTCTGCAGTGTACCCCAGGCTCTCTGCTTGTCTCTCCCAGCTGCCTGCTTCTTCTTGGTGTCATGATAGAGTCTGTGGCCCTTTCTCCACAGGTACTCATTCTCCCTCAGTCATTCCAGCACCTCCTCCTCATGGTCCTCTGGAAATGGTGTACTGTTTCCTCTCTCCTTCTCCTTCCCTTGCCTCTTCCTCCCTCTGGCAGGGGCTTCAGCAGGGCCTTCAGGGGCTTGAGTATCAGGGCCTTCAGCAGCAGGACTTTGAGGGCCTTGGGGCTGGTCCACCACAAGCAGCAGCAGCAGCAGCAGCAGCAGCAGCAGCATTCAGAGTCATTGCCAGGGGGTGGGATGCTGGTTCTGGCTTCTTGCAGGGCTGGAAAGAATAGGTACGGGCTTCCTCTTCTTGCCTGACTGATGAACCATGGTGTTCCTCCTAGATGTATGTGGCAAGCACGTCTTTCCTCTGTATGCTGACTGCGTGCGTGCTGCATCTTTTATATCCATGGAGCTGATGCAATTCATACTCCCCGCATGTGCAGTGAATGCTTGAATCCGATATACATCCGTGCGTCATCCCCTTTGTTTCCTATAGTCGTCCTTGATGCATCCACTTCATCTGCTTTGCATCTTGCCCTTTCCACTATGCGTCGCTTCAAAATTCTCCCCCGGAACCCCTTCGGATGTGTCATCCCACTTCCATCCACTGTCATCTGCTAGCTCCTATGATCATCCGTTTAACACCCCGCTACATACTACCTCATCCATTCTTTCCATTATTTTCCATTCTGTTT
>BHFT01013366.1:0-12634 GCA_004320025.1 Laticauda laticaudata
GTTATCCGCTCTGCTTATGCAAATTTTTGTCCCTTTTGAGAGCGGATAACAACGGATGGAACATTTTTCTCATCCGTTGTGTCCTTTTTTCTAATGTTTTGCATCCATTGGGCAGTGTGACAGGGCTATATATATATATATGTATATATATTTTCTCATGTACAATAGGAGTACAAATAGCAGATGTGAGAAACTTCACCATAATGGCCTATTTTGGTATTGGGATGCAAGGGTTGATGTTCCTACTTCCCATTTGCTCAAAGTTGAATCTGTTTTTTACATATGTACATAATTCGTACCTGTCTTCATGGATGTGACTAGCCCTTGTCAGCTACTTTTGAGCTTTTGCTGACTCGGCACTTGGGGGAAGGACCCTCTGCTCAGCTTCGATGTTTCAGTTTGCCTGGGTCCTGTAAGGGTCTCTAGTCAGGCCCATTTTGGTTCTTGGGATATTTGACTAGCAATTTTTTTTTAAAGAAAAAAATTGTATAGAGTATAAAGTGTGAGCCTGTGGCATTCTTCCTCTGGGTTCATTAAAATCATTCTTGCAAGTTGGGGGAAAAAAAGATTTGAAGCTGCTGTAGTGATGGGCTGACGATGAGATGAAGCAATGTGAGGATTTGGCATTAAAAAATCTATTTCCAGGAGAATGTTTCCAGGAGAATGTTGAAGCTGGGGGAATGTGAATATAAGCCCCTAAGACTGAAAGATGCCTTGTGAGTATCAAATCATGGTCATAGGTCAAGAACATAGCAATAATTTCCACAGGACCTGAAATGGATCTCCTTTTCACCATGGGCAGCATCAATGGACATCATCAAAACAAACAGTAGAAGTGAAAACTGGGAGGAACCATTGAAATGCAGCTAGATTGCAATTTTCCACATTTTCTCCCAGCCAGTTTCTCTGATGGTGCAGGATGCAGGGAGCTATCACTCAGCAATATTTTGCAGGATCACAGGTTCCCGTCCCTGTGGTAAAATAGAAACAAGGGCAAGAGGCAGATATGAATGCCAAAAAGACAAAAACACCCAAACATCAAAGAGATACTTGACTGATTGATGTTTGGACTGAAGGGCCCCTTTGTGCCAAGAAGAAAAAGCATGCCTGGTACTTGCTGTAGGCTTGTTTGCCTGAATCTGATATCATTTACTGAACTTCACATGTGAGAAGCAAGGTTGGTATCTGGCTCTTTCCAATTGATGTGTGCAATTGCGTGGTGTTGATGTTAATTGCAACATCTGCAAAATGCCTATTCTTCCTTTTTCCTTGGTCTCAGTGTACACTGGCCCAAAGTTCCCAGCCTTTCTCAATTCCAAGTGGCACTGTGCAGCAAAGCAAGTACAGCTGGGTGGTCTTTGTTTGGATTTGCATTTCTACTGGTGGTGAGGGAAATGCAGAGTGGACAGGCTAGATAAGGGAACAGACCTTCCCAGATAAGAGCAGTTGATGGGTTTGTATTGCAATTTTGTAATGAAAACACCGTGGGCCTTTTAACCAAGGGAAGCAAATACTGTCGCGTTCTTTGTTAATGAAGTATTGTAAGATTCTTATTAGAAACTCAAAAGTAAAGCAATTGAAGGAAAGAAAAGTTTTCAGCTCACAGATTAATGATATAAATCAAATTTAAAATTTCATGTTGAATATTGATAACAAATAGTTAATGCTCACTGTCAACTGTGGTCACAGTTTTCATATCACTTACTTTGTTCACCTTAAAATAGGAACTTGAAAATAAGTTCCCCAAGTCATCTCCCTGTAATCTGCCTATAAGGGTAGCTTCAAACAAGCCCTTTCAAATTTCAAACTGATTTTAGATCAAACTGACTACTCAGAACGATTCATTTGGCTAATGTGGTAATAAAATACTGAACTGATCTAGAAGTTCTTTATAAGCAGTATACCCCAAATTTACTGGATTTGGATTCAATAAATTAGAAGCATATCATATAGAATTCTGGAATAATTACTGTACCATTACGATACCCTGCATTTTATCTAGTTTCTCTAGTTTACATTGAAAAAAATATTTAATTAACAAGCATGGTTGATATACAGCTATACCAAGTTTTCTTGCTGCTTTTGTCAAGATTTGTTGGTTTTTTCCTCCTTGCAGAGCCCAGATACTTCTTCTGAAATTCTGTATTCCTATTCTTTTTTTCAGATTGTGTGCTATTTTCACTGATTGTGTATTTGTGAGTTCAAGGATTTCTAGTGCATTGGTAGTGCAGTTGTTTCAGGTGGTCTCATCCAGTTTGCATGCTTGTAATAAAACTGGGTTTTCTTTAGGCTTCTGGCACATTGCCCAAAATGTATGCAAATTGATCAATACAGAAAAAGTTGTCGGTCACCTATTGTCAAGAGCAAAAATGATCAGGACCATACATTAAGTTGCGGTTCAGAAAGATTTATAGTTCAAGCCTATACTCAAGAATCCAGTCAACTAAAGTTCAAATTTGAATCAGTGCCAGGGGGGATGGACATGAATTCTTTGTGGCAATTTAAGGACTCTAAACTGATGACAGGTTTAACTCCACCTCCCAGCTCTGTCTGTTCTTCTCCTACACCTAGGGACCCAGGAGTGAGTGAATAGGATGACAGCTTGGTGAATGTCTGTTCTAAAAATATGTTTGTTTGGAGGTGGTTATATATAATTTGGGGAAGGGGAGAACCATCTGAGGCCCAAGTAAATCCAAGCACTCTCTCATCCCCCTTGCAATGGTAGCATATGGCATGTTAGGGCCAGGCAAATAAAAACCCTGTGCCTTAAAATTTGGGGTCCAGGGATTAGGGTAGCCAATCTCTCTCAAGAAAATACATCTCCGGTGACCCAGTATGTGTGACTACATTGGTAACTGGTGCTTTTGCATGAACACAACAATGGTTGACTTCAGAAGTTATCATTGGAAACAAGTGTTGCCTAATTTGGGTAATAATCCTGTGCAGAAGTTCCTTCATCAGCATTTTTAGGAAAAATGAATCAGTGTCTTGCATTGTGCAGTTGTGGTGGTGCCTCAAAGTAGGCTGTTCCTATGTTCTAGGTGGCACTGCCAAAAACAAATGCTTTAAGTGATAAATGATTAATGATTAATGCTATGAATATGCATATGTTATTACCTTGTTATTTGATCATTTTCTGTTACACATTAATAGTAGAAATGTAGTGATTTTAACAAGTTAAAGATTTTAGCTTGAACTGATTTTGCTCTTCCAGTGAGATAGATATGTGTATGTAAAAATATATTCATTTTCATAGTTATTTTTTATATTTGTACCTTGTGTAATGCAAAGCACATTGCTAAATCAAATTTTATCTGCTTGACTTATCTCAGAGATGAAACAGAATCTGGGAGGGGTTAGAGTTGGCACATTTCTATCTGCTAATTATCTGAATATTGCTTTAAAAGTGAATGTTTCAACTGCAGCTACTTTGGGGCAAAACCTTTCTGTATTAAAAAAACTTGTTGGCTTTTACAATGCTAGATGGTCAATTAAAAACCTCAGTGAGCATTGCAGTAAGTTGCAGTTCCATTATCTACTAACACTTTCATCTCAAAGAAAAATAAAACGTATGTATCCCTCTCCAACCTCAACAGAAGCTATAAAGAAGGTTCTTCTTTAATGACTGGCACTTCTTCAGTTACCTAAGTAATGCCCTTAATGTTTCATAAAGCACACCATTAACTAAGATCTGGTCCAACCACCTTTGAGATATGTGGCAGGGCTTTCAGAGGCTTTCAGTGCATGCTTCTTCCTCCCCCCCAAAAAACTTAATGCTATGAGATTTCATATAATTGTCTTCCATGGGATTTTACATGGCCCTGCAAATACAGACAATCTTTCAGCTTGTAAAGAATAATAAAAACCAGAGAGCTGATTTTATGTTTAGTCTGTTCATTCTTGAAATATATGCAACTCTGTCCAATGTGATTTTCTTGTAGTCAACTTTCACTCATAGGATAAATAGTGCATTGCTGTAACAGTTAAGCTACGTTCATGCATTGTGCTGAGCCAAAACCAAACTAAAACACTTACTATTTTAGTGCTAGCTAAACAACTAACCTTTTCCTGTAGTGAAGGTTTCCCAGCCCATTGTCCCCCTCAAAATAGAAAAAAAAAATACTGGATAGGAGGAAGCCTGGTTCAGCTGATCTAACCCTTTTCCCACTATTGGAAGAAATGTCCATCTGGATTCAGTTCTAAGTGGGAAGAAAGACACTGGAAACATGGAGGCTGCTTGCAAGGATGGTTTAATGGTGAAGCAGAACCACCAAGCACATTTGATTCTGGATAGCTGACCACATGGAGTGAAGAGTGAGATATATTTATACCCTCTGCTGGGCTTTGAACTTGCTTCCTGTTCCTGTGGTAAGAAATGTATCCTGACTGGGTGTCAGACTCCCAAGGGGCAATCCAGGAGTAACTCTGTAGGTAGTGGTTGGATTCTGCAGGTTCTGACCAGTTCTGGAGAACCAGTAGTGGAAATTTTGAGTAGTTTGGAGAACCAGCAAATACAACCTCTGATGGAGATTTTACAGTATCTTTGCCATGCCATATCCACCAAGCCATGCCCACAGGACTGGTAGTAAAAAAATTTGAATTCCACCACTGTCTGTAGGTTATCTGTGTGGCAAGTTTGGTTGAAACTTGCTGGGTGATGCAATGAAGGGAAATTCAATGGCTCTGCCTGAAGGAGGTAGATCTTTGTTATGCAGAATAGACTGGCCCAGGCCTTAATGCCCCATTAACAAAGTGGGAGGGGGCTGAGTTTTTTGCCTCTCTGAGTTTCTACTTCTCTTTTAGGGGAAATATTCTGCATTTTCAATATATCCTAAAATATTTCATTTTTCTTGGAGAGGGGTGGGTTTTAACTTCCAACACCACAAAGTGAGTATATGCTTCAATGACAATTACTTGCACTGGTAATATTAGCTTAGTCTTTCACATTGAACAGAGTTCCATTGATAGTCATCGGAAAACATGACCACCAGGTGCTGATGTAGATTTCATCTTTGGCCCAATTCAGGAATCTGGAATCCTTCTGGACTCAGAGTTTCTGCTTAAAGAGAAGTCACAACAATATGTCCAGGAGGATCTTCACACAGGTTCATCTTACAGTCTCTCATTCCATATGTGTAGGAAGGAAGGAAGGAAGTTTCATTTGGCTCAATTTCTCATTTTCCCTCCAAACTCAAATTTATGTTTTATTTTTGTGTCGTTTTCATTTTTTAAAAAACGATAGTGTGAGAATTTCCTAGTGGGAAAAGAAACTTGATAGGAGAGCTAGTTCCCCAGAAATATCAACTTCCCTCACTGGATATGTTCAAATTGAGATTTTGGGTATTTTTAATATTTTTATACTAACTTCCTGAATGGAACTCAGATCACAAGAATCTATGATTTTATACAATTTAATTTATTCTGTGAGCTTGCAAGTTTCTTGAGGTATGCATTTTTTGTACATTTTTCCATTTGTGCATGTTTTTATAAGCACTATTTTTTCTTAATACAACATGGCTTCAAATATTATTAACATTTTCCCAGCTAAATTATGTCTTGGTTAGTAAGTGGGAGGGGGAATTATATCAGCAGATGTAGATTGAACCTTTTCTATTTTGGCATCCCAACTTTTACATGATTTCTGTCTCTCTCTCCCCCCCCCCCCACTTTTTCAAATGAGGTAAATGGAAGTATAGGTGGAATTACACTTTCTGGGATAGAGGTGGTCATTGTAAAAAGGGAGCCAAGATTCTTAATTTTTTACAGTATTGTTTTTGATGAATAACAGTGGAATAGTGTAATTTTGATTAAATTTAATGTTATTATTTATTGTTTTAATGTTTATCCTGGTGTTTTATCAATTGTAAACCACCTAGAGTCATTTTCAGGTAAGATGGGTGGCATACAGGTTTAATAACTAAGTAACTAATTAACGAGCTAACTAACTAAAATGTCTTATATTCACTGGTACGATTGTCTTCATACCAGCTAAAGTATATGGAAATTACTAAGTGGGATATCTTTCTCTGTCTCATCAGAAGCATCAGAGATATAATTGTTTTGACCCAGGTTTCGTCATAAGTAATTAAACACAAACTTGTGTTACAAGCAAAACCTATTTTAATGCAATGTTGGGAATTACTTCCATTCACAGACAGAATTAAACTTAAAGAGTTCCCCAAGATAAGCACATGCCTGCCAGTGCTGTGAAATGCTACCGAAAACAGAAGTATCCCAAATTAACTATAATAGGAACAGAAAAAAACAACCAGAATACATAGGGCTTCAAAGAGGGCTCGGAATCCATTGAACTGCTTTGCTTCCTGCAAAGCTTTCGTCATTGAAGTCTGACTTTTATCCCTTATGGGAGTGCAGTCACCTCCTAGCCTTACTCCTGAGTTGCCCCTTCTGCTTCAATTGCTCTTGCCTTCTAGCAGCTCTGCACACACGCGCACTGGGAATGGGCTCCCCTGAGTCCTCTGCTTCACTGCTGCCAGACTCCAAAGGCTCTGAAGGCAGCATCCCACTCCCAGATGGTCCTGGCCCCATCCCTGCATCAGACACAGGACCCTAGTCTAAGTCCTCTCCAGACTCCCTGACTAGTTCCCTTTCTTCTTCACTATCTGATTCCACTGCCGTCTGCATCGGCTGCTGGCAAACCACAACAATAACTGGGATAAGAAGGGACAGGACATTCTGCACTAAGATGGGTGGAACATCTGTCACTATGAGGTCCCTGCTAGGTCTTTCTTTCCTCTAATTTTCTATGTAATGCAATTTATTTTTATTCTGGAATTGTGATTATGATGCTTTGCACATTGCCTGGGCTTCATTTCTTTGGTCTGATTATGCAGTTTTAGAATGTATTGTGATTTTAAGCATAGCCATAGAGCCTGAGTAGTAATGGGTTGACATGTATCTGATATAGTATGTATGTGAAAGTAAATTCAAATACAACTTCTACTCTAGTGAAATAAATTGGGGAAATATAAGTTTTAAAAGGCTGCTCCAAGGAGGTCAAAGGAAAGATAATTTTAATATCCTTTTGAAATCTTGCAAAGTGGACATGCTTCTGTATTTCTTCTTTGATTCTGTAATTTAGCAGTAAATCTTTAGTATTTTTCATAAGGAACTAGATGTAGGATTGTGAAGTTGTCCTGCCTCACTTCCTGAACAGCTTTTTAAAAGCTATCCTTTTAGCAGAATTTCAGCTAATGTTGCAAGCATATTTTGCAACTGAAGAGAGAGAGAAAGAGAAATGGAATATATGAATATAGAGGGAAATAAATAATTGACAAAGAAGAAGTAATTAGGGCTATAGTGCTGCTCTACTTGAGTGAATGTTATACTTGCAGATATTCCAGTACATAGCTTCCAAAAAAAGCAAACAATTTCAATTTTTTGGCCTCTTAAGTGGGCGAAGAGAAAGAAGAAGTACACTTAGTATAATAATCTTGGCTTTTCTTGCCTCAGCTCCAGCTCTGTCAGATTAAAAATGAAAGCTTTTTACCTTAAAGATGAGAACTCCTGATTACCAAGAGATGTGGCAACCATATGACATTTCTGCAATAAAGTGGTTATGTAGTAAGATAGAGGATTTGAGAGAAAGTAGTTTCAAATATGTTAAGCCAGCTAAGAGGGCTTCCAGAGATCAAGATATGGTTTAAAGTATTCTCCCAACTTTGTTGAAGCCACCACATCTGTGAGCAATTCATCTGTGGCAAAGGGAATATTGAAATGATCCAACCACATGGGCAGAGTTGAATTGTGGGAAACATGTCATCAGAATCTGTTTTGTGCTGGGAAAGATCCAGTTGGCCTATTTTGAGCCTGTTATTTAAAATCTCCCATTTCAGGAAAGGCCCTCAAATAAGGGGCATCTTGTAGTTTAAAGGAGATGAGTAATTAATCAATTACAATAATTAGTCAAGGTTTTTTCTTTCAACACTTCAGAAGAAACAGAATCATTTGGTATTTATAATATATAAATAATAATCTACATGTCCTACTTCCCTCTTGTTTTTCCTTAAATATAGAAATACCCAAAGCACTTTTGCATGAGTTTAGAGCAATAGCTCATTTTTGATTCCATTTATAGGTCCTTGGGGTACAATAAATTAAATTAGTTTAGAGGATCCTTGACCTTTAGGCACCATTTCCTAGCTTGAAGATTTCCAGATATGTTGATGACTAGATTACTATAAATTGCACATAAGTTGAACTCCATCACATTTAGGAAGGCCATCTGGGAAACTTCAAAATGTTGAGAAAGGAGAAAGACTGAAATGCTTGTGAAAAGTCACTGATGGGCCTTTTTACTTGGAAATTCAAGGTGACATTGATCTAGGGGTTTCCATGAGGGCAAAAAAATTTAGACTGTGGCCACAATCATGCAAGCCCTACATTATATAAACAAGATATGTAAAACTTGGGGCAGGGCATTTATTGCATAATCCTGGCTGCCATGTTAACTTGCTTGACACCCTCTCTGCAAACATGACATACTGACCAGTAAGCCTGTCTTTGCACGGAGACTTGATAGTATTGTATGTAGACTGGATTTGCCTTGCCACCTGCAGTTTCTTCATTTCCTGGCTTTATTTATTATTATAGTTAGTTTAGGAGAGCGGTGACTGTAGCAAGCCCATGTTCAAGACTTGCATGCTGCTGCATGATGGGATGAGCTCTCATCACTCACTCCATCATCTTGATGGGGACATGAAAAGAATCCCCCAAGGGTTTAAACCTTTCAACCTGGAAGCACCTTAAAAGTGCCTCTGATAAGGCATTTGGCATTTTATTCATTTATTTCCTCCTCCTCCTCTTCCATCCCCCTCTTCCCCCTCTCCTCCTCCTCCTCCTCCTCCTCCTCCCTATTATTATTGTTGTTATAATTATTATTATTATTTCTACCTTAAGTATGTATAGGATCAATTCAAGCCAATGATTAATGAATTAATAAGACAAGATCTCTGGTTAAACAAAGACCAAAAAGACCTTTGTTTAACCAGAGATCCTGCTTTTATAACAAGCTTTTTTTTAAAAAAAAAATGGTATTTTTTGACAAGTTATAAAGCTGCAATTCTTAAAAATGAAGGAAAGAAGGAAAAGGATTTCTGAACTTTACAATAGGATCTATTTTATATAGTCAGAAATATGAAAAGCTACTCGGTTTTTTGAATGATATTCTTCCATTTGCTTTTAATGTCTTAGTTACTTAAGAGCAAGCAGAAACAGAATTCCACTGGGCTTTGATAGGTCTAGTTATCCTTTTCTGCTACTTTTTGCTCACCAAAAATGTAAAGGATAAGCATTCACCACAGAAATCCTGTCAAGAGTTCCACTTGCTCATTTTCTTACTAATAATCCACCCAAATGTCACCATGAGGAGGAATATCGTTCTACATTAGAGTTGATGCATTCCCCATCTCCAGTTCAGATTTTTCAGGGTCTTTTTAAAATCAGTTTGGTTAGGATTTTAGCCCTGAGTCATCAAGAGAGACCTACCTGGATAGATATTTTCAGTTCTTACACAATGATATTGTTATACTCTGAGCTGCAAAGATTAAGGACAGACATGGTCACACTTGCAAAAATATTTGTGTCTGAAGTATCTCATTATAATTGACTTTTAGCAAACACAATTAGAAGTGCTAGGCATTGCTTGCCTGCAAGTATGTTCTTGTGGAAAACTTGCATAATTCTTTTTCAGACACTGTTTACTTCTTGGACTTACATATTGATGATAATATACATTTTTCATTTAAGCTAGTCTACTTATTGTAATGGAAAGAAGAATTGTTGCAGAAATATTAATTATTTCCTGCCCATACTGCAAGTATTGTAAAGTTACATCAGTGATATTTTAAGATAGGACTGGTGTCATATACAAGGAGATTTCACCCTAGACTCTTCTGATGGGCCTTTCCCCTGTTTATAGCCCTGACCATGGGTTTAATTGGAACATGAAGGACCAGTTACTTGAATTTTCCACAATGTCTTGATGTAGCTGAAAGCAGGGTCGGGATTCTACCAGTTTGGACTGGTTCTATAGAACCAGTTGTTTTGATTCTGCACAGTTTGGAGAACCAGCAATTTGTGGCCCTGGCTGGCCCCACTCCTCTCCACCCACCTCACCCCTCCCCTCCCAGTCAGTTCTTATCATGCATGCATGACACACGCATGCCCGACATCGCTGATGTATTCTCCCCTGCCCAGTCACTTCTTAAAGTATTTTTTTGCCACCCTGATGATCAGCTGTGCTGGGATCCCCCTTGCTATCTTACTGCTTCACCCAGGAGGCTTCCCTGAGGCCCAGGAGGCAAAAAGGGGCATGTGGGGGTGGGGCAGGGGGGATGCCCCCTTGTGCTCCATTTTTTGCCTTCCTGGGTCCCAGGGAACCTTCCTGGAGCAAAAATGCCCTCCCCAGGAGGTTTTCCTGCGGCCCAGGAGGCCCAAAAATGGAGCACGGAGTGGGGAGCTGTGCGCCCTCCCCCACGCTCCATTTTTTTGCTTTCCTGGGTCCTAGGGAAGCCTTCTGGGAGCAAAAATGCTCCCCCAGGAGGCAAAATAAAATGGGAGTGGGTGTGCTGCAAAAAAGAAGAAGCCACGCACACCCCAGTCACATGACCACACCCACTGAGCCACACCCACTTATCCATACCCACAGAACTTGTTAAAAAATTTGAATCCCACCCCTGGCTGAAAGGCACTGTAAGAAGTAAAAAATGCCATGGATCTCTGCCATGGAGTTTGGCAATTACCTGTGTGTCTTGGATTATGGCACGAATAGCCACTTCACAGTTGAGGTGGGATTTTGAGCCCTTTAGTTTGTGATGAAGCCTCTATCTTGTTGATGTGCTCTAGCTTTGAGTTTTGTGAAATGGTGACCATTCTGACCGGTATCCCTTTGCATGTATACAAGGTGGTCTATTCATTCTGCATGCAGATAATTTCCTTCGACCTAGGTGCCTGCTCCTTGGCCTTTCACTTTTTAAAAATACCATCTTAAATTACAACAATTTAATAAGATCATATTTATTTGCAACATTGCCTTTGGATACCATAAATATTCCTCTGGGATGATAGAAGCTATCTTGAGAGCTATTTCCTCTTTTGATAAAGGGCAATTTTGTGGCTGCTCATCTTAATCATACCAGCCATTTTATCTATTCTTAAAATTCTAACCACCAAAAAGTTTAATCTGTTTCTGAGTTATACAGACTTTTGAAAGGACTTTACTTAAGTACTTTAAATGGGAGGTTTAGAAAAAAAAGAAATAAACCACCAAAGCATCATCTCCCTCTTTAATTATATTATTATTTATTTCCAATCTGTTTTTCAAAAGAAAGGATATATAGCAAATGCTAGAAATTTTTACTAACATAATTTTCTAAAATAGTCCTCTAAAATCCCTTTATTTTTAAATTTATATTATTGTATACTTCAAAACCCATAACATAGAATGGAGCAGCCAGGTTAATTTGTGGGGTCCTAACACTGAAAACAGGGTGCAAAAAGACCTTTTAATGCCTGTCACAGAAGTTCCTAGAATGTGTGCAACTCAGTGTTTTAACCCAATGGTTTTACATGTGAAGGGTTGTTGTGTGAGATTCTACTGGTTCACGCCTATTCGCCAGAACCGATTGTTAACATTCTAAGCAGTTCGGAGAACCGGTTGTTAGAAGAAATTACTGGCCTAATCCTGTAAGGAAGGCAGGAAGGAAACATTCTGGTGTTGCTCACAGAAACTGCCTCTACATTAACCCTGATTATATTCTTGGCAGGACTAGACTACCTGTCTCAGGAATTTCTCTGGAGTTTTTTTCCCCTCCTTTGCTGATACTTTATTTGTGTGGAGTGACCATTCAAAGTTATAATGGCACTGAAAAAAAGTGACTTATAACCATTTTTCATACTTACGACTATTGTAGCATCCCCACAGTCATGAGAGGCCAGGTGAGGAGATGCATGCCTCGATGTGAGTGATGTTGAGTTGGCCATGCCCAGCCAGTCACATTACCACCAAGCCACACCAACCAACTAAGCCACACCCACAGAACTGGTTACTAAAAAAATTGAATCCCACCTCTGGAATTAAGGCAGTATTTAATCATTTAGTCACTTCTCAAACCCCCACCAATGAATTCTGGCCCTGCCCATTGTTAGAGTGTATCTTGTCATATTGTGCAAAGCCTAAAATGATACTTAGATTAACAGAAGTTATACAGACTGGTTTAAAGAAATGCAGATTAGCTTGGAATTTAAAACATTCAGTAGGTTCAGGCTTAGAGCAAAGTTGTGGTTATACAAAACAGAAAAAAAAAGTTAATTCCTCTCTCCAAACACTTGTAATACAATAGTGTCACCTGGTGGTCTTACAAATCAATTGAGCATTTCGCTATATTGTTGTATATTCGAACAACTTTTCTCAAATTAGCAGTTCATGCATCTTAACAATTTCTCCTAATAGATCACAGAGACTAGAGGTGCAAAATGGCAGGTGTGATTGAGCTGTAAGTGCTCTGTTCTTTAAGGGCCTGTCACATAGGCCGACAGATGCAAAACATATGTAAAAAGGACACAGCGGACGAGAAAATTTTCCATCTGTTGTTATCCGCTCTCAAAAGTGCCC
>BHFT01013368.1:0-11331 GCA_004320025.1 Laticauda laticaudata
CCAATGGATGGCAAGTGTTTCTCTCCGTTTTACATCCTCTTTCCATCCGTTGGTGCTGTGTGACAGGGGCTTAACCTGAAAAGTTTCCTTATGGCAGAATAATTTTGACAATGAAACCAATTATCAAGAGAGGCAGTTAGTCCCTTTGATTTTAGCTCCTTTGCTTTCTTCCTCAAACAACAGAAGTAGAGGGATACTTGAAATTGGGCTCCTCCATTGGCAAGAGATTGGACTTGATCCCCAAAAGAGCCCCCTTACATCTCTATGATGTGAGGGAATTAGAGCCATTTGTGTTATAGCTTTGTGTAAGCAATTTGTACTGAATTGGATCCTTTATTATAAGCACTCCAGAGGTGGTATTCAGCAGGTTCTGAAGAATCAGTTCTGAAGAACCAGTAGCAGAAATTTTGAATAGTTCGGAGAACTGGCAAATGCCACCTCTAACTTGACATTTTAAAGTATCCTTCCCCTGCCACACCCACCAAGCCACACTCACAGAACTGGTAGTAAAAAATTTGAATCCCACCACTGAAGCACTCCACAAATGTGCTTAATGCTTGCAAAACAAATGAGCAGAATAGCAGTCTCCAGTGGCCCTGCACTTCACAGTGTTTGACAGAATGGGTGTATATATGGGTCTGCAAACGTGCATGTTCCATTCAGTAGTTGTAGGGAAATTAATGGAAATGTTAAAGTTGTTAGACTAAATAGATCAAAGATAGGATGCAGAAATGGGATCCTCAAAACTATTAACCAGATAGAAGGCTAGATTTAGGGAAGCGATCTGTAACTTTCTCTAAATCTGCTCGCTGTCAACTCATAAAACTCTGAATTATTGATTAACCCGCCCTTGCCCTTCAAGGTCATTTAATAGAATGATGGAGTAAGACCAACTTTGGATATGACAGGGAAGAAAAAGGAGATGTTTAGGACCAATAAGGTGTTTGAAGCCTCCTGTCAGAAAGCTACTAAAAAGCAAGAGATAAAGAAGAAAAGACAGGCAATTTTGGACAAAGAATCGTGAAACTTTCATTGATAGTTCAGCCAGTGTGGAACCTGAAAAGTTTTACTTGAAAGGGAAATGTTTGGTGGATTTTTCTGAGGCTGAATGGAAGATTGTTAGGCCAAGAAAACAAAAAGCTAAGAGAAGCAATTTGGAAATCTAACCATAAAGGAGGCAACTCAGAAAAATGTAATAGAAGCACTGCTATATAAGATTCTATACAAAGACAATTCAATAAGAATGTTGGCCAAGGGAGGGAGCAGAATTGGTTTAAAAGAGGATATATTGGGGTTAAAGAGACAAATCTGCCATGGAGAATTTTCAGTCCACTGTGTGAGGAAAGGGTTGCTAATTCTGAACCATTCCCATTGAGGTCAGTTGCTTAAAGTTTCTACTTTATCCATGTTATCTTCTTTATTAATGTACATGAAAGCTGTATGAAGTTCACAACTAGAGATGGGTTGTTCTTATTTTGTTATTAGATACCCCAGGATGAAGAGAAATGGGGAGAAGTTTTGGCAGAAGACATGACAATAATATATTCTATCAGAGATGAATGGGATTCTATTAAAAAAAAACTATGGGAGAATCTGCCTCTATACTGAGAACATACAATAAATTCAGATTATTGGTTACAAATCAGTTTTGATCCTATTCAAAACTGATTTTTGAAATCCAAACCATCAGTGTTTGGATTCAGAAAAGTGACCTGATTTAGTTGCATGCTCTGAGTTGAATTGAATCAGGTTGATTCATTCAGAAAATCAAGCCAATTCCAACAAGGGCATGTCACCCTTGATAAGTCATCACATTTATTCAGATGTATTTGATTCTTCTTGACATTTCAGTCAGTCTCTAAACTGAAAGTTTACGCAGCCATATTATATATGTAAGAGCTTTTCCCCTATGCACTCTTTCCACAATTCTCTGAAGCTTTGCAAGTTAGAGAAAGGATCTGATGTTGTTTGCATATCTGAACATTTTTATATAAATGTTTAAAAGTGTGATGGAAAATTTGTGGGGTGGCTTGCTGCATAACTAACTTTAAAAAGGAAAGCCTGCCACAAGATCTATGCAAAATGCACTGGGGTTTTGTCTATCTTTATGCTAGAGTAATTTTAAATTAAATTGATGCTCCTCTTGAAAACTTTAATATCATACAGATGATTTGTCAACTTCAAATGAAAAATGTGACTAGTTTTTTTCCCTTGGTTTGCTTTGGAAATTGCTCTTGTAGAAAATAAATCCTCGTATTTTCTATGCCGATGCTGAATAAACAGCTTTTTATATCTAATACACAGTTATGAATTGCAAATGTGTCCGAATCCAAATCTTACTCTGATATTTGTAAAACTTTTGCTAGCTCAGCCCTGAATAATTGCACTTAGGATATATTTGCACGCTATCCTTTGTGGCAGGGATGTTTTGCTCATATTCAAGAACCCTTCAAGGCACTAAGGGGAGGGGAGGAAAAGCCATTCTGGATCATACTTTCTGAATTTAATTCTGGGAAAGTGCTTTATTTTTGAACAGCTGGGTACATAACAGTCTACTTTTAATAAAATATGTACCAATGAAAATTGTAATGGAGGAATGGAGGGATATTTCAGTTCAATTTTTTAACCTCTCTTCATTCTAAAACCACTTTAAGGGGGAAGACCTTGCTAAAGCTAATGCAGTGATATGTTACTGCTACTTAATAATACTGATTAATAGCAGATTGGTTCACTGGTTTAAAAGTTTTAAGACCTGAATATCAGGTTGGTCTCTCACTGTGCTCATTTCCAATGGATTTGGGAAATACTTTTGCCGTCTCTTTCTATTACTCAGGACAATGCTTTGAATCTTTTTTTAAAAATTCACTCCATGTGCAAATGTTGCACCTATCTGCCATCTTTTCATGCAATCACACTTTTTCTCTGATTCAGAGAAAAATTGTGTGGTCTAAAAAAAACAGATGCTTTAAGGAATTGCAATTAAGTGTTACCATTCATTGACCTTTGTAAAAAAAAAAAAAAAAACGTGTTGCAGAACACAAATANAAAAAAAAAAAAAAAACACGTGTTGCAGAACACAAATACAGGGGCAACAGTCACACTGATTTCATAGAGGAATTAAAAACATAAGAGGTATGGATGAAGTACAGATTCTTGGAAACTGTGATAGAAATCTCCAGCCTTCTTTTATTAGTGAATTCTCCCTTTGAACGTTTTGAACCTTTTGTTCTTGGTCTTTTTGCAGTCTGGACAGAGCTGCTGTTTATGCCCCTTGTTATAAATGCTGCTAACAAATCTCTTGGTGAGATTTGGTGAGATAAGTGCTGCTCACCAAATCTCTTGGTGGTTTATGTCTAAAAATTCTCCCTTTAGTTTTCCAGTCACCATGCAATCTTTCACATCCTTCTTGCCCCAAAGGAACTTTTGAGAACTAAATTCGGAGCACAGCTGAGCTCAAATTCCCAGTTTCTTATATGTTACATTTTTCATTATTTTACTCTTTAGCCTTGTCCCACTTTATTTTTTTAAAAAGCTAGTTTTTTCAATTGGTAAAACAATTCAGAAATGGGCTGTGTGCTTGTTTAAATCATACATTTATTATTAAAAATGTTTGCATACCATTTCCTACTTATAAACAGGAAGAGGTATATAAAAACTCAATATTACATGTATATTAAACCATGGCCAGTTTTAAGTTTCTGGGTGTTACCATAAAAGAGGACCTGACCTGGGGTGCTCACATTGCAGCACTTGTCAAAAGGGCCCAGCAGAGATTATACCACCTGAGACAACTCAGAAAACAACTCAATGAAAAACTGCTGGTGACCTTCTACCGCTGCACCATAGAGAGCATTTTAACTTACTGCACCTCTGTATGATTTGCTAATTGCACAGTGGCCAATAGGACAACACTCCAGAGGGTATAACATTATTGCCCAGAAGATCATTAGTTGCCCTCTCCCCTCTTTGGAAGAGCTTTATAGCTCCTGCTGCCTGAAGAAAGTTCAAAACATTCTCAAAGATCCATCTCATCCTGGACATCTTTTTTTGAATTATTACCATCTGGCAGATGGTACAGAATAATAAAAAGAAGGACAAATAGACTGAAAAACAGTTTCTATCCCAGGGCAATAGCTCTTTTGAATTCTGCTGTATAGTGCAATATTGGTGCAGTGTGGAGGGTGAAGGATGCATGTTTGTGTTTATTTTCATGGTCATGGTCATGATGTGCACTGAAGATGGTGTTTGATTTCATTATACAAGGTACAATGACAATAAAGTAAACTAAAATTTTATACTATAAATATAAGAAAAAGATTTCTAAAATAAAAATAACCCATTGAACAAATCAACCTGGAGTCCTCACCCAAACACAAACGATAAGGCTCATATTATCCTACTTTTGAAATATTTTGCAAAAACTCAGCTCTCTGGGGAAGTCTTTAATATTTGGAAAAGTGGAAAGGAAAGATAAGAGGACATCCATCACCAAAGATATAGGAAATAATGTTGTTAAAAATCATCTAAACATGAAGGTACCATAGAGAGGAGGGAAGATACTTCTGGCATAACACAGAGATGATCTCTTATTATTTTAATTCTATGCTAATCTTCTGTAAAAGTAAGTAGCACAAAGGAGGGTGGGATTGGAATTGGACAAGAAATCTGCTCCTAACAAAGAGTTTAGAAATCTTATCACTGTTTGATTTATTAAAACATATTGGCAACAAGGTAGGATAGCTTGTCTTTCAATGAATCTACCACCTGTTATTCTTCAGGTAATTTTTTTTTGTTTGGATCTGGATGTTCAGTAACTATGAACAGGTAGTTAATGACAAAGAAGCAAGAAATAGAACAATATTCCTTCAAAGTTTAGGGAAGGGAGGACAATGTATGTTTTATACCTTACCTCTCACAAATAATAAATGAGCCTGCATCAGCAGACTTATTTTGTGCCAAAGAGTGAATGTGGTAGCTAGTCATAAACTGTGCCAGAGGTAACAAAAGAGAAGAATCTATACTACATTGTGTTGCTGCCCTGAGATATTTTATGGGGCCAGGTAATTTTGGAATAATAGTGAATAAAATTATTGGAAATGGATTAGAACCCACATGTATGCCTTGCATTGGGAAGCACTTGTTATTTATTTTTACAAGGGCTGCAATAGCTAATATTATAAAGCTGGATAAAGAAACTGAAATACAAACAGGGACAGAGTTTTTATGATAGTGGTGAAAAAAAATTGGTTCAACAAAAAGTGGGGAGAGGGGTTTTTTATGTGGGTTATTTCAACTTTGGGCTATTTTATTTATTTATTTATTTGTCAAGCAAGTATTAGATAACAGGTACAAGTATAAACATAGTTATGAATACATGAAATGAATACGAATAAAAAGAAACAATAGGACAGGGATGGCAGGCACATTGGTGTGCTTATGCATGTCACCTTACAGACCTCTTAGGAAAGGGATGAGGCCAATAGTAGACAATTTAAAGTTAATGTTTTTGGGGTTTGGGGAAGAAATTATAAATTAATTATAAAAATTAATTATAAAGGATGCACTGCTCAAATTGACCCAATTCAAATAATATTAAAAAGGATCCGTCACTTTGCTAAAGTATGTCATAGTAATCAATTTAACCATCAGGCACATGTTGTCATAGTATCAGATTAACTATTTAGAGTGTGGTGTGGAGAATACTGGCTTTTATTCCCCTTGCAGAGAAAATTATGTGCAGTACAAATGCTACTGCTGAGATTACATTAAAAGAGCTAGGGGTAATGTTGGATACTGCATCAGCAGTTTCTATATTATCAAAATCTGGAAGGAATCTTTGAATTATGTGGTATAGGAGCAGAATTTTACACTGTATCAAGAGATACTCCAATCCTTGGGAGACATGTATTATCACTGCTGTGTTAAATTTCATGATTGCTGGATGGACGAGTCAAATCTTCCCCAATCAAAAACTATTACAGTATAAATGGCAATTGAAACTATGAGGGAGCAGGGGTTTAACCGTGAGCTTAAAATAAAGCCAAATGTGTTATCTATGTAATACAGTAGAAGCCATTGTAAACTCCATAAACCCAAGAAGGACATACAGAGTTACTTTTGAGGATTTTCATTTATTGTTCCTCACTGATAGACAAAAATCTTGCCAAGTTAAATCAACTACTTGCATCGCTAAAAATCTATTCTGACAACTTCTAGGGAGGAATTATCTTTTCCCTCTTTCTCCCAACCAAAGTATCTAAACTTTGCTGTCTTTTGCTCCTCTCGAATGCAGCTCCTCCCTCTTGGGAATCCAGACTACATCCCACCATATCTGCAGTGATTACCATTTATGTTTAGAAAAGCCGTATCTGAGGAACTTACTGAATAAGTGGCAAAAAGTGGGGCCAAAAAATCATTAGAAATGAGTTCTATTTATATAGTTGGATAGAAAAAATGATAAAGGAACAAACAGATTTAAAACCAGAAATATTTCTGTTGGGTATCATACCAGAAAAAATATAATAGAGGGACTATGTATTGAATATTACAGGTGTTAACACCAGGCAGAATTGTATTTGCACAATATTGGAAAGGTGTGGAGATCCCTACAGAAGAGAGGATAATAATTAAAAAAAAAAAAACTAGAAAGTGCAGAAATTGATAGATTAACACTTGAAATTAAAGAGAAGGAAGATACAGAATATTTTGAAACATGGGGTTCATTTTATCAATGGTTAACTATCAAAAACAGAAGTTACAACATTTAAAATACAGTGATTAATAACCATGAGAGTTTATTATATGTTTATTGTTAATATAATTTAGTATTAACAATTAAGTATTGATATTATGTGGAGAAAATACTCTTATTATATGACCACTACTAATGAAGATGATGATGATGATAATGATGTTGATGATGATTGTTCAAATTAACTGTAACAGGACAACACACTGTTTATATAGACATTGAAACTATTGCTCTTTCTTTATATAGTAAAAATAAAAAAAATTAAAAAAAGAAATGAGTTCTATTTATAATAGTGAAAAAGAGGAAAGATGACAATATTCATATCTGGGTGAGAACCAAATAAAGCCAGTATGATTTATTTTCTCATGAATAGTAAGTGTTATAGGAAGTGTTTGTAAGTGTTATAGGAAGTATTTGTAAGTGTTATAGGAAGTATTTGTAAGTGTTATAGGAAGTATTTGCAGAGTAGATGGAGTAAAGATGTTTGCAACCCTTAAAGTGCATACCATCAGCTTGTGCTTTATGACTGTCATAGAGATCTTACAGCATTTATTACACATGGTGTGCTTTTCATTTTAAAAATGTGCCCTATGGCCTACCTTGCACTGTTTAATGTGTATTATCCTTACAAACAAAAAGGGATGCAATGTTATTCACATTATATGATAATGTTTGGAAAACAATAGAACTTGAAATAATTTGATGTCCAGTTTGGATTGTATTAAACAGCAGGTTTAAGATTTAATCTGGACATACTATATGTATGCCAAGGCAAATAGTACTTTCCTTTCTAAATCATACCTGCTCAATTTGGAGATTGAAGCTTAACCTCATCTTGTTGCTACAATTTTTGATGGAATTCCTCTTAGGGATATCCAGATATTTAGTTACATTCAATTGGGGAGGGGGGTGTTTACCTCATAGCGTGAAAAATGCTTTCCAAAATTATCTGTAATAGAGCCAGTTTGTGAGTTATTAAGGGGAATTATAAATCAGAATTGAACAGTGGCTCCACAGAAAAGTGTAGAGAATACGAACAGGTTGATTGTTAGTAGCCTCGCACTGACATTGTTACCCATAATGGCAGCAATAGATGCTTTAGATTATGGACTGAGAGCTGTTCTTATTCCATTTCATGACTGGAATATAACAGTTACATGTATATCAAGGACATTCACTGAGGCTGAAAAGGAATACATTTGTTAGTTTTAAAAAAATGTCCTTGCTTGTATCTGGACTGTTGAAAAATGAAGAACTGATCAGTAGGGCTATGTGTTTAAGTTACATACAGATCATAAACCCTTGATGGCCTTACTGGACACAAAATAAATGGGGACAAGTAGGCAATCATCTTATTAGACAGTCCACAAATTACTTTCCTTTATATGTGAAATGGAGTAAAAACCAGGAACACAAAATGTAGCTGCTGACTATTTATCTTAAAAGTCAGTGCATAAAAATGAAAGTAGTAGCATTTCTTTTTAATCCCTTGTTGCTGAGACTCAAGAACAATTTCAGGCTATATGTGGCCAGTGTGCCCAGTCTTGTAGAAATTGGAGGAATATATAATAACAAAATCATCTAAGGGCAGGAGGAAGGTTGCTACTGCCTCACTATTAACACTGGATGGAATTTTCATTCCAAGATGAATATATATATAGTGATTCCTTGTGCCAGAAGAACTGTAGTAAATGTCTATACAGTTGGCACATGAGAATCACCAAGGACTATGAGAACAAAGTAAAGATTATGAGATTTCTATTAATGGCCAGGAATGGAAGCAATAGTGGTGCTCACTAGTATTGGTGACCAGGAGAAAAAGCAATAAGATAATTGTATGTGCCTCTAAAATGTGGGCTACCTGAAAGGGGAGGGAAGACATATTTGGCATAAAGTAAATGTGAAGTATTATGATTTTAATTATATACTATGTCTTTCAGGGTCTTGGAATACTAAACCAGAAAACCAGAAAAAGGAGAGAAAGAAGGTCTATGCTATACAACTTCTGATAAGAATGTGCTACATCTTTTTCTACCATTTTGCAGATATAAGGTTAGTATGCAGGTCATTTCACAGAATAGTGCCACTTTCCTACTGTCATAATGTAGAAACTTGAAACCTGCAGGATAAGTACCAGAATTGGTCAGGAGTGGGCTCTTTCTTTAGGTGCTACCATTTCTTATTGTGATGCTAAAAGGGTTAATATTCACTAGGCAAGCAGCATCTTAATCTTAATAAGTTAATTTTGAAAGACGGGCCCTCTTTTCAGCAGGTATGTCCAAAGTCTGCCAATACTTGGAGGTCCTGCCCAGTCTTTTGCTTTCATCAAAGACTTAGTCCCATCAAGTCACCATCAGGATAATTTTTTTCAGTGGGTGGGGAGCTCTCAGTTTCCTACATAAAAAATATTTTCAGTTTTTAATACATATTTGCAGAGTACCCCCAAAATTTTCACTGAGAAACAGAGCTTTGACACCACAACTGGTCAAAGAAGTCAGGTTCATACAAGAGATCACAACAATTCAGCATCCCTGTTTCCAGATTATTGCAAAAGAATTCTTTTCTGGAAATGATATAGACCAGGGGTGTCAAACTAGCCACCCAAGGGCCAGATGTTTCACACGCTGACCATGCCCATCCCCGGTTTAGCAAAAGGAAAAAAAGTCATGATACGTCACATGATGGTGTGAGTTGACACCTTTGATATAGACCACCAACCATGAGGCTGTTGTTATCTTCTTTGTGCTGCCAGGGAAGCTTTTTATACTCATGTATAAGCCTATTGGATATCTTTTCCTTAAACAGTTCTATGGACATTTCTGTGCTGCCTGAGCTTGAAACAGTCTGTGATGACCCAGGGCATGGCATAAAAGCAACAAAGTCACAAGAGTAAGTAAAGTCCCTTTAATACCTCCAACTTGGCCCCCAATGTCCAGTTATCATCAGCTGGAGAGAAAAAACTCTCCCAAGAACAGTCTTTAAAGGGAAGAAATTCAGTCCGAACCCAAAGTACATATAGATTACAAATAAAAACCAACACAAACCACGTTGCAGCAATTAACAAGACAAGGCAGGATAAAGAATTGCAGACTTCCAAAAGATAACGAAACACACACAGTTGGGAGGACGCCAGAATCCAAACAAGCCTCAACAAACGAAGATAACGCATGCTTTGCTTCCAGCAGTTTTGCTGTGCAGAGTTTGCCTTTTCTAGCTGCAGCTTTTCTAGCTTTCCTCCCCATAAACCATGTAACTCATGTTGTTCCTTTCTCTGGTCCTCCCTGCATGCCCTAGGATGAAGAAGCAGTGGCCCTGGGTCTTTCTCTGAATGCCCAGCCAGACTGTGCCCTTCCCCAATTTCTTCCACAGCCACCGGAGCCACACTCCCACTCCCTGTCAGCTGCTTGACTTGCTCCTCAGAAACAGATTCCAACACAGTCTTTAGTCATCTTTAAATTAGTGGGTTTCTCTTGCTGTCAGCTTCTGTTGCAAACAGCTGCTGAAGCATTGGCATTGCAAGGTTTTCAGACTGTGCTAGCTAAAGAAAAGGAAGGTGCTTTTTCAGATGCTGACTGACTAGAGGCTCTCAATGTTTCAGTCAGCCTAATGAGGTTGCTTTCCATTTCAGCTTGATTGCTGTTGACTTATTGAAGTCCAAGCCCACTGTCTTTTACCATCAGTTGCCTGCTGAGCTGATGGCTGCTCCTCTGCAAATTCATCCACTCTGCTCTCCCACCGGACACAAATCTTCCTCCAAAACACTCCCACCCGCTGATGTGGCCAGCGTTTTCACATTTTTCCCCCACTGGAAAGCAGGTATAGCCCAGTGTTCTTCAGCCTTCTTAAAGTACAAAAGAGAAATCAAGAGAAAGAATCATGTTGGTCACTGCAAGGCTTTCCTTCTACAATTAGTTCAAACTCAATCAGCAAAAAGAAGCACCTGGTAAAACTGGGAATTATCAAAAAAAGAACAATGAACCATGTGATCCATTTTCATTTTGTCTAGTTCCTCTCTTAACAATCTGAGCACCAGCTGGACTTATAATATTTTACGAGGGAATTCTGCTACAGCTACACGGTGATGTTCCGTGAAAAGCTAGTCTTTTATAGTCATGCAGTCAGCAGCAGCTTTTTGGTTTTAAATGTTATCTGAGTTCACTGAATGTTCATTTATGCACCAGAGGACAAATGGTGGTGCCATTCTGAGATATGATAATGGAGCGGATATCTTTCTGTATATTTGCTAAGTGACATACGGTGGCATTTAACAGTATTACCGTTATGGTACATTAGGTTCCAATCACAGCAATGGCAAATCGAAGCCATTTTTGTCGCTTCTACCTCGAAGGAACATATGGACTGTGTTCAAGATGCAAATGCAAATTCTGGCGAAAGATTTTTCATTTTAAAATGACTATGTTGAAATAAAAGAGAGAGAGAGAAATATTCATTTCCAGCCTTAAAACCTATCCATCTGTTTAAATAAGTGCTACAAGTGGTCAGAAGAGGGTGCTTTTCCATCTTATCTAAATTGCCAAGGGAAATATATATATACTGTATATATATGTTTTATACACACA
>BHFT01013371.1:0-10344 GCA_004320025.1 Laticauda laticaudata
AGCACCAGTAGACAACACTGCTACGAAGAACATACCTCTGTGAGCCAATGGAAAGATGTCATACCTTGACGGTGATGTTATCGCAGAATGGTCAAGGGCGAGCGGACACATGGCAACGCTTTCAAATCTCAGACAAATAAATGCTGCTGATCCTGAAGGCATCTAATTGGTAAAGAAAAATCAGAAAAATAAAACTATAGTCAGTACCTGCTTGAATGGGGATGCTCAAGCTCGTGTCAAGAGATCTTGGAGGGACTCATCATACTAATGATCTATTAGTCGCTAGATCGCCGCTACTGTACTACATACCAAAGACATTAAGAGTTGTTAACGGCCTGTGTATGGTAGCTTTTGTATTATCATGGTGAATAAATTACACGGGGGTCGATGCACTTTAAGGCATGCGTAGAGGGCATACAGAAATGTTTTGCTAGAACCTCCATAGCGGTTGGAATTGCGAAAGTCTCATTCAATTCTGGATACCGCGTGCACATTGACATTAATCTGATATTAAGACAGTTGGAGAAAGTCAGAAATGATTCACAGATGAGTTCTCTGCATCACTCTCTGGGTTACTGAGTTGCAGGAATAACTATTATGCCGCACCAGAAACTTCAAATTCTACACTGACCTAAGAAACCTAGAACTAGATGACTGTTCAGTCCCGATCTAGGTATACGGTAGTATTTGTGATACAGAAGTGGAACTGTGGAGTGGGGGGTACGAGAAAATGACGGCAGGTGGTGGTGAGGAGCGACGTTGGCAAGGGTCGTACGCTGGGTATGTGCGTGAGTGTCGCTGTGTGTGGTTTGGTGCCTGGGTCCGATGAAATGATGGGTCGTTTCAGCGCGTTGTGGTTAGTGCAACATGACATGTACAAGAGTAAACAAGTAGGGGATACAGCGAGATCTCAGAAAAGGGGTTATTTGGCCAGTGGCGGAGATAAGGGGGTGGTGGGGGACAAAACTTGATTGGCAGGAAATATGAACTTCAGCAACAGAGTGGTCAATGTCTGGAATACTCTACTTGACTCTGTGGTTTCTTCCCCAAACCCCCAAAACTTTAACCTTGGACTTTCTACTCTTGATCTCACCCTTTTCCTAAGAGGTCTGTAGGGGAGCATGCATAAGTGCACCAACGTGCCTACTGTCCCTGTCCTATTATTTCTTTTATTTTTCTTATATGTATCCATGTATTCGTAACTATGTTTTTACTTATACCTATTACCTTGTAAGCAATTGACAAACCAAATAAAATAAAATAAATAAATTGCATTATTAGCGCTGTTTCATTATGTTGAAGTATTACAGGGCCACCACTACACATACAGGTCAAAAATTCAGTTGCAAATCATTTAATTTGATCTTCTTTTCTATCTGTCTGTCCAGAGTTGGAATATCCTAAATCTAAAAACTAGTTTAAATTTTTTGAGAAAAAAAATGGAAAGGAAGGAATATTTTCCTCTTGGGCTATGCTACTTCAGATGAAAAACCATCTTTGAGTGGTCTCCCATCAAAAAGATCCTGAGCAGAAAAACTTAGCAGACATGGAAAAAAGTATATCTACTACCCAATTCTAGCATAGTTTTATTATATATCATGCTTTTTTATTCTACGCAAACAGACATGTTTTCTTTCTTCTGACTGACTTTCTCGTTTTTCTTTTCAAACCTTTCCAGTAGAAATCTCCTACTGAGATCCTTATCCTATTATGATTACCACAGCCAAGCACAATGGACCTTGTGACCTAATAATGTCTGGTAGGATAAAAATAGTTATGGAAACCAGTACCTTGAGATGATCAGAATCAGCTACAGATGATACCAGAATTGTTAGTATGCTGTGTACTGAAATATTTATCAGTACATGCACTATATTTAGACACAATTAAAATGTCTATTTTATAAAGTTATTTCCACATTTTACTGTCAGAAGTGATTCAAAGATATTTGGAGTCATGTATTCAAATCTAGTCTATCCAAATGTTGAAATTCTGAAGATTATAATGTACAGCGTACTGGCACGAGTAAAGAGTTGGGGATAAGAGGCAGTACCAAAGAATTATACAAATCAAAGGGAAAAATCAAGAATTTAGAAACAGCTAGTCTGGGTCTAGAAATTGTTATCTATCTCAGACAGGACTCAAAAAACACAAACAAACCATGGCTTGTTCCCAATAAAACAAAATTATACGCAGACCTGGTGGGACATGCATTGCTTTATGGCTATAGTATCTCACGTTCTCATATATGTGATCATGAGTTGAGATTTTTCCCAATCTTTTCATCTTATCTTCACAGCTCTAGCCCCCCCCCCACTTTTTTTTTTTTCTCTAAAGCCTTTTTGCTAATACAAATAGGGTGTGATTTGTAGGACCAGCAGTTCTTGTTCCCTCCTGTTGTGCCAGCAAGGAATGGGGCTGTTAAAACAGGAGGAAACAATGATCAGGCTGAATTATTTATGTTTCAGAATAAGTCAGCATTCCAAATATGTCACCTGGGCAGAATGTGAATAGTTGCTGCCTATTATTCTCAGGCAGGTTACTTAGCAATTCCCTGTCATATGTACAAATATATGTATCACACATCAAACACAATATTACTTCTATATGGTTCTGGGATACTTGTTTGATATTGATACTGCAGAGGGCCCAAAACCTAGAAAATAAGACAAATGGAAGAAGAATGCTCTGCCTAACATTTAACAGCTATGAAGATGGCAGGTTATCTTATGGATATTTTTTTAAAAATACATTTGGAGGGTTTTTGGAGCCATGTATTAATTGTTCCATTTTGTACATCATACAGCTGTTCCAACTCTCTTGCAAGCTGAATTGGTTGCCATGGAAATTAACTAATAAAAATAATCACGTTTATGACATAAACAATGAGATTTAGTAGATTATTTTATAATTCTTACTATTGCACATTTTAGCCATCAATAAAAGGTCAATTAGATTCAATAGGAAAAAAACCTGTTTGCCATTCTAGGTCAGTTTGAAAGCAAAAAAAAAAAAAAACCCTGAAAAAAAACGNTCAGTTTGAAAGCAAAAAAAAAAAAAAACCCTGAAAAAAAACGGAGACTTTCCTGTGCATTATTGCTATATTGTATTGTTTTGTTACAGGAAAAGGAGTACTGCTGAGAAAGAATACATTCAGTCTAAGTGTATCCTTGCCTAAAATAGAAATGTTCAGAAATCATAGTATTCTAAATCTAATATGAAAGCCAGTTTAGTCCCATGGTTTAATCTAGAGGTCTCCAAACTTGGCAACTTTAAGACTTGTGGACTTCAACTCCCAGAATTCACTATTCAAAAACAAAAACAAAAAACTGCTACAATATGACACAAATTAAAAAAAAAATAGAAAGAGACCAAAAGCTTGTAATCATGAATGTATTCCAAGTTCATATGATTTTGTAAATCTTTGAAAGTAAGCTTTCAATATTCACCAACCCTGTCCAATTTTTTTTTCAAAGGCAGAGATAACATGACATTTCTTTGATTGGCAGAATATATAATTTTCTAAGAAATTGCTATCTACAAAACCCAAACCTATCAGGAATTACAGAATTTTCTGTTACCTAAGTATTATTTTTTTAGCAATTCCCTGAGCATGAAAAAAACCATACTTGTTCAGAACATGAAAGTTCCAAGTAGTAGGTATATGGTTTAATATAATACATATCTTTAAAACCAATAACCAGGTTATTTTTCAATAACCCTGACAATTTTGTCAACATGTTGTATAACTTCACTCCAAAAGGAATCTAAAAAGGAAAACAACACATGAGGAAAGGTGTCCTCAACTTTCTGGTAACACTAACAAAAAAAAATCATTAGTCCATCTGTTAAGAAATATTCTTGGTGATGTCCAATAAATATGAAAAAATCTTCTTCTTCTTCTTCTTCTTCTTCTTCTTCTTCTTCTTCTTCTTCTTCTTCTTCTTCTTCTTCTTCTTCCTCTTCTTCTTCTTCTTCTCCTTCTCCTCCTCCTCCTCCTGCTGTTGCTACTTGCTGGTAGATCTAACTTCACAAGACATGCACATGTTGTGAATTGGGTTTCAAAAACTTCAGGTTAATGAAGAGGATTGCTGAGACATAAGAAAAAGTGGCATTCAGAGGGATATATGATGAAACCAATTGTTTCTTTTTTCTCATGAGCAAAATGTAACATCTTGCAGTGTAAATATGATGACATCACAATATGAATCACAATATGCAGAGGCTTAAGAAAAAAGAAAGATGTATAATCAAATAACGAAATAATTGTCAAGCAGAAAAAGAGCAAATGTAATGCAAGATGGAACACAGTTAATTAGCAGCAAGATGCATCAAACTTTAATAAACTAGAGAAAAGCAATAACCTCTTCTTTGATTAAGCAGGTACTTGAGTTTCAATGATCATCTGATGTATACAATAGTGTGATAAAAGAGTAGCACAATCCTTTTTCTGGCTATTGTTGTTATAAATTTCTGATTACAGTAATTTTTATCATGTTTATGCATTAATTAAATAATGCAAATTTTCAACTAACCTTACTGGAGAATATTCGTGAACAGAATTAGTTTATCTTCACCTCTACAGGGATTTGGTTCCACACAGCAGAATTTCAAAAGGTAGGAAAACACAATGCCTAATAATTTTTTAGAAAAGCTTTTTTTAAGGGAGAAAATGATCATGAAAACATGATTATTGTTGTTGTTGTTATTGTTGTTGTTGTTAAAGAAATTGATCTCAGAGGGAAAACATATGATCCAGCTTAAATATTTCCAATTAAAATTAATGAGATGAAAGAGTTTATTTCTTTATTTGGACACAATGTACACATATACATTTCTGGGAAGGCATAAAAATATTTGTATTTTATTGTCCCTTTGCTAACATCAAAAATTTATCATAAAAATATCCTTTGACTTCTTTCCATTCCATATTGTTTCAGTAGCAGTCATTTTGGCACCAAAAGTTGAGAGTATAAAAATACGATCTTATTATTGAATTAAAAGATTTAATATGTCCTTTCCACACATCCCACAGCCCCATATTAACCACATCAAGTAGCTACTAGATTGGTGGGAAAGGAACTTGGGGAGGAACCAAGTGCTGTAACTTAAGAGTGAAAAGTTATTGCCCATATCTTAAATTACATACTGCAAAAATGCATCCAATTTTGGACACCACAATATAAAAAAGATGTTGAGACTTTGGAAAAAGTGCAAGGAAGAGCAGCTAAGATTATTATGGGCCTGGAGACAAAAACATATGAAGAACGGTTGCAAGAATTGGGTATGGTCATTTTAGAGGAAAAAGAGAAGTAGGGGTAATGTGTCATAGTATTCCAGTATTTGAGGAACTGCCACAAAGAATAGAATAGAATAGAATAGAATAGAATAGAACAGAACAGAACAGAACAGAACAGAATAGAATAGAATAGAATAGAATAGAATAGAATAGAATAGAATAAATAGAATAGAATAACAGAGTTGGAAGGGACCTTGGAGGTCTTCTTGTCCAAACCCCTGTCTAGGCAGGAAGCCCTTTGCCACTTCTGACAAATGGTTATCCAACCTCTTTTTAAAAACTTCCAGTGTTGGAGCATTCACAACTTCTGGAGGCAAGTTGTTCCACTGTGTAATTGTTCTGTCAGGAAATTTCCCCTTAGTTCTAGGTTGCTTCTCTCCTTGATTAGTTTCCACCCTTCTTGTCCTATCCTTAGGTGCTTTGGAGAATAGCTTAATTCCCTCTTCTTTGTGGCAGCCCCTGAGATATTGGAACACTGCTATCATGTCTCCCCTAGTCCTTCTTTTCATTAAACTAGACATACCCAGTTCCTGCAACTGTTCTTCATATGTTTTAGCTCCAGTTCCCTAATCATTTTTGTTGCTCTTCTCTGCACTCTTTCTAGAGTCTCAACAAGAAGAGAGCAACTTATTTTCCAAAGTGCCCGCAGGCAAGAAAAGAAACAATATATGGAAACTAATCAAAGAGAAAAGCAATTAAGGAAAAACCTCATAACAATGGGGACAATTAACAACAATCAACCAGTCGAACAGTTTGCCTTCAGAAGTTCTAGGTGCTTCATCACTAGAGGTTTTAAAGAAAAGAATGGACAGTCACCTACCTGAAATGGTGTAGGGTCTCCTGCTTGACCAGGGAATTGGACAAGAAGACCTCCAAGGTCCCTTTTAGCTCTATTCTGATTGAATTCCATATTACTTCCAACAATCTGGATCCTAGTTTTACCAACCTCGGAAGGATGGAAGGCTGAATGAAATTTGAGCTGGTCATGATCAAACTCCTGGCAGTGGGCAGAGTCAGCAATACTGCATTTTAACCACTGTACCACACAATTCCTACAAACGGTATATTAGATTAGATGAAATTTTGGTTTCATCTAGACTAGGGGTCTCAAACTCATGGCCCATGAGCCGGATGCATTACGTGCTGGCCACATCCACCCTCAGTTTAGCAAAGGGGGGGAAATTGTGATACGTCATGTGATGACAACATAATGCCATGAGTTTGACACCCCTGATCTAGACAGCTTTTCTAATGTAACTGACTCCATTTTAATGCAACTTCTTATTCAGAAGTCAGGAAGATGATCTTGATAGAGCTATGCAAGCTCTGTTGCCTAGGTAAAAGGGGATGAAACATTTTTTTAAAAATGTACAATATCCACATAATGGTTGGAAGCAGCTCCAAAACAAACACCTCCCTAATTCAATGAACATAACAAGAAAGAGGTGGTATAACACAAGTACATTTGCAAGATTTTGTCATTATATCCAATCTCAAGAAAAGTAGTTTTACTCTTCCTATGGGCTTACTTCATGGTCTGATCTATTTAGCAGGGCTGAAAAACCACTGACTATTTAAAGCACTGGACTGTAGCCTGTCAGATATGTCAGTGTTCAAATACAAAGAATTTAGGAGGATTGTCCTTAAAATGTTTTTTTCTGTTACTGAGATACTTTTTGCTGTTATCAGAATTCTTCAGACATTCTGTCAGACAGGGAAAAGCAAAACAATGAGACAAATGTGTTTCAAATGTTCTCTTTAAGTGAAATTTGCTAGCAGCTCTAGCTCCAGGTCTTGCTAATTTTCCCAATATGCTCTTGGGATAAATTTTAGTTGTTTGGATAAAACATTTTTCATACGCCAGCTGTACTTAGTGACAACTGGCTAAAATGCATTTTTTTAAAAAAAATGAAATGTAAAAAAACTTAAGGTTTGTTTTTTTTTACAAAAGTAAAATAAAAGATGACCAATGCATCTCTCTGACATGATATTCCACATTTAAATTGCAGATTAACAGAGTTGAAAGGGACCTTGTAGCAATGGTGGTGTTCAGCCGGTTCGGGCGGGTTCAAGCGAACCAGTAGCAAGGATTTGGCGTGGTTCGCTGAATTGATAGAAAGTTCTGGCTGGCCATGCCCCCAACCCGGTCACCCAGTCACCACTGGATCATTCACTCCACCCACTTGCTGCTCGCCCCTTAAGGTATTACCTTCTCTTTTTTTCCTCCCCGACAATCAGCTGTTCATACAATCAGGTGTGCCAGGATTCCCCTTACTGAGGCCCAGGAAGTCAAAAGAATAGAAGGAGGCTCCCCCTGTATTTTTTCCCTTCCTGAGCCCCAGGGCCTTCTGGGAGGCCAGGAATCCCCCAAAATGGAGTGAAGGGGGGTGCTGTGTGCCGCTCCTATGCTCCATTTTTTTTTCCGGTGCTTTGGAAAACAGGTTGACCCCCTCCTCTCTGTGTCAGCTCCTCAAATATTGGAACACTGCTATCGTGTCTCGCCTGGTCCTTCTCTTTACTAGACTAGCCATGCCCAGCTCCTGCAACCGTTCATTGTATGNCTCTGTGTCAGCTCCTCAAATATTGGAACACTGCTATCATGTCTCGCCTGGTCCTTCTCTTTACTAGACTAGCCATGCCCAGCTCCTGCAACCGTTCATTGTATGTTTTAGCCTCCATTCCCCTACTAATCCTGGTTGCTTTTCTCTGCACTCTTTCTGGAGTCTCAACATTTTTTATAGTGTGGTGCCAAAAACTGGATGTTGTATTCTAGGTGTAGTCTTGAATTGAAGCAGTCTGGAAAATTAAACAGTAAATATGTATTCATTTAGCACAAGTCCCCTGACTCTGAGCTTTGCTTAAAAACAATAATATTGTGTAAAACCATAAAGTTACTATAATAAGGAACCAGCTATTTTCCCGGAATCAAGGGTGGATATGGAAAATAACAGTTGAAGATAATTGAGAAATCAATATTGCGGTATCTGCTATCCCGCATTAGATGGGCACCTCATGATAGGGAGCGAAAGGAGAAAGAAACAACAGGAGCCGAAGTTTCTCGGGATGAGCGTGCGAAGAGGGTATGGATGCATGCCCTTTTTATTATGCTACATCAAAAGAAGGTGATTGTTTAAACAGAGCCTAGGTCAAGCCCAGGTCAAAACAAAATACACATGATTTTAATTAACTCAGGTAAGGCAAAATTCCAGGTCAGACAGGATCGCAAGATTACAATTCAATCAGGATCTTCCTGCTTTACAAAGCTGCATGTTAAACAAACTGATTACAATGTAGTAAGTTATTTCTACAGATGTTTAACTCCTTGTCCCTGTACGTGTCCTGCAAAAGGTCACTGAGGAGACAGAAGCTCAATGATTATACGTGAGTGATACAATGTATATAGTTGCAAACATATGAATGCCACACAGTTACTACACAATATACTTCTCCTTTGCTCTCTCTATATGTTATAAATCCTTTTTTTTTGGGGGGGGGGTAAAACTTAATAAAAGGAATGCCCCAGCCTAGCCTGAATAAAAGCTGAATAAAGCCTGAATAAAAGGAATGCCCCAGCCTAGCCTGAATAAAAGTTGAATAAAGCCTGAATAAAAGGAATGCCCCAGCCTAGCCTATGTATAAAAGTGACGGCTAAGGAAGAGCCAGGGGTTCAGAATTTGTCATGTGAATGCTCTGATCCTTTTGCGCAAAATAAACTATTATCCAACCTTTCGTGGTCTTGTGTCCTGATTTGGAAACAGGATCTGCTGCAACATTTATGGCGACTCTGCTGGGACACAAGCTGGATGCATCACACGCTGGCCATGCTCATGGTAAGTTCAACAAAGGGGGGAAAAGTCATGATATGTCACGTGATTTCGTGACAATGCAAGTTTGACAACTCTGTTCTAGAAATATACATTTCTTTAAGAGCATTATAAAGTTTGCAGTTTGATATCAAGTTCCTTTTTCTTGTAATGATCCTAGTATGGAATTTGGCTTTGGGGGCTACGTTTGGGACTCTGATAAATCTGTGCTTAAATGGAATTATGTACTTGTCTTTGGTTGAAACAATCAAACTCCCTGGAAAAATCAGTGACAAAAATTTATTCTCCTGTGGTGTAAGAGCTTGATATCCTCACTTTGGTACTGTTTCCCAATTGAAAGACTTGTTGCCCAAATTATCAGCTATTATTACACCAAATGTGGAAGATGGGGGAGAACAACAGTGACTAAAAGATTTCTTGGTACTAATAACCTGTCAGAATTAAAGACAGTTGTTTATTTATACAAGAACTATGTTTTGTTTTGAAGTGAATCATACCGTAAACAAATAGTTTATTTTTTGAAGAAAACATCTAGACCTGAAATCATAGCATAAAGACTGTACAGTATATATGAAAATAAGGAATATACTCCTAAGATTATTATTATTTTAATACAATAAACAGCTAGAAAGGATACTCTCTAGGGATGGATGATGATCATACATTATGAACCACTTCTTTTATGCTCCATAAAACTGACTACTAGGGGACATATGATGTTTTTAATTAAGATTCTGAATGCATTTTTGTTCATAAAGAAACAACAAGCCTAATGATTTCTAAGTAAATAACAAGTGCACTTACAAGCCTTGTGGTTAATATGTACAATATTTGTAATAAAAAATTCAAAATAATGAAAAGATAAGCAAAATATTTGTCCATCCTAGAATCCTAGATTATATATTCCTATACTCATACATATTTGCTATAAAAATGGAACTTGTAGTAACACTTTATGTGACATGCAATTAAAAGTTAACCAGGATGTACAATGCTTTGTCTAAATTCTTCTTTGACAGAAAATATCATGACTCCTCTAAGGAGTCCAATTTTGTCTGAAAAATATTCAAATAAGCACAAGATTTAATTTATCTTTTCTATGTAAAAGCTTTTCTGCTTTTTCCTTATCGCTACAGTTGTTCCTAGCTATATAACTGAGCTCTATCTGTATATAATTCTTTAGAAGCTATATAATAAAACCTAATATTTTTTTAAAGTAAA
>BHFT01013372.1:0-28865 GCA_004320025.1 Laticauda laticaudata
CTCTAGCTCCCCTTCCCCCCGTTACTTATGGCAGCTGAAAGATGCAAAGCGATAGTAGAAGATCTTGAAGGCTGACAACTACCTGTATTAAGATAAGTGTCAGCAATCCATAAAAATCCAGCTCCAACCAAAAACTCAGACACAGGCATTTTCTCAAACGTTCCTTTTATTAGAGTAGGTATACTGGAACATCTGGGAAAACCTGAATCTGAGAGTTCTGGGTTTCCCCTCAGTAATTGAAAAAGACAAACCAAGCCCCTGCACCCATCAGTCCATCACATGGCCCAGTCACATTCCTTGAGACATCCCTTCAACTACGCCTCTTCCAGGTGCAGGGACAACATGACCATGACTGACAAGAAGAATGCTATTATGTCTAACTACATAACATTCTACTAACCGCCCCCCCTCCCCAATTCCCAAGCTAAGAATGTGGCAGCATGGAAGCTCCTTGTGCTAATATGGCTTCCAAAGCTGACAATAAGTATATATAGGATTACATTTCTACTCATAATCATGAGAGTAAACCATTGAATTCAATGGATTTACAGAGAATTGGGTTCCATTTTTTGAATGTAGTTTTACTGAAGCCTTGATAGGCTGAAACCTTATTTTCATCATTCTGCAAAAATAAAGCATTTTTTTTAAACAGAGCCAGGATCAGAAGACCCTCTCCTTTATTCATCACTGAAATTTAATACAATCATTACCTGCTTAATTACTTGTGCTGCAATCTTGAATGTTTCCTCAGATTTCATTCAATGTCTAGTTCACTGAATTAAACACAGAGACCTGTGATCTATTGGTAGATGAACACTCTAATTTTCTTGGCTCCTCAAAGAAAGACAGATGGGAGGAATTTTTCCCTCTATTACAGACTACACAAATTGTGGACATTTCATGTGGCAAATGGCAGCTTAAGGAAGGAATTCTTAACCTTCCTGGATTGAGACTTGTGAGAGGTTTCCAGCAATTTTATAGAAAGCACATTGTTTTGCCTCAGGCATAGCAATCTTAGTCTTTTGAGTATTACTAAATTTACAGATTTTCCCCCTGCTTCCTTTTCTAAGAGGAACAGGTGTTATGTGAAAAGCCACTATATATTCTTTAAAATGAATATGTATATACTAGAACAGTGTTTTTCCAACTTCATACAGTTGGAAATCAGTTTTTTTTAATGTCTCTTTTTGCAATCTCAAAATATTGTTTTTAAAATGAACATTTTACTTTTTATTTGAAGTACAAGTTTAACTCATTCATTATGACTGTACTTTATAGCTTTAAAACAACTATTTATAAAAATAATGAGGTGATGAATCCATGGAAAATTATTTTATGAACCAAAAAAAATGTATCTGCAGGTCTAGGTCAATATTCAACCCATTCATATATTTTATATTTGATAATAACTAAATATGAGAAATTACTTTCACAGTCTATGAATGACTGTGAGTGATACAATGCCAAAAAAAGTTCAGTTTAGAGGTACATATCAAAACAATTCATTTAAATAGTGATCTGGTGCTCCTTCTTTTAATAAGAGATTCTTATGTTCATTTCCTAATTAACTGCACAATGCTAGAATTTAAAGGAATTAAATTTTATGGAACCTATAAACTTTATGTATTCTTAAAGAATAGAATTAAAATGTGGGGGAACTGCACATAGTCTAGCAATACTACACATTGATAGTATGTTGACTGCTACAGCTGGAAATCATGGACAAGCCTACTGTGGAATCCAGCCATTGTCCAAGCTCTATCACTAATCCAGTTGACCTACCTTTTTTTCTAGTAAACATCATTTTGATTCATAAAATCATCAATAAATTTAAATATTTCTGTTATTAACTGTTATTCTTGTTGAAGATGGTATTATAAAGTTAAGATCTTTTTGATTGCAGCTTTCATAAACAAGTCTAACATCAAACTAGAAGCACCTTCTGAATCAGTGCTTTCATCAATTCATATCACAAAAAAAGTGGGGTTTTCAATGGATGAGAGTTTTGTTGATATTTTTTGTCATGTTTTCAGTTCTGTGGTTCACTGACAATTAAATAAATTGAATATTTATTGTATTTTCAGGAACATTTCCCAGCTAAATAAAGATAGTTAACTCAACTGATTTGATTGTGTTCTGTCATAAATCTAGAATGTAACATTGGTAATTCCAAGAAGTGTCAATTTTTCTGTAATAGCATGGAGATAGATTCTCTTGGCAATTCATTTGGAAACATCTTATAAAGCAATATAAAGTTGTCAATGGAAAAAACTTACAAAGTGCAGTCTTCATTGTTTTTTTTAATTATTAGAACCTAATTCTTTTATTTTTACGGAAAAACGTCTATGTGTTTACTTAAGAATTCTAAATATTTCAGAATAATGGTCCAGCTTTGAATATTTTTTATACATATACATATTGATCTGTGTTGAAATTACATATAATGAGACATAAATATTGCTGTCTAGAAATATAAACTCTCTTCAAATATTCAACAGAATACTTGCAAGTCCAAGATATTCTAATCTTCTTTTCCTAGGTTGGATTAGGCTACACATAAATTGAATATTTATTGTATTTTCAGGAACATTACCCAGCTATGTTTCTATGTACAAAACAAGAACAAAATGATTTATAATTTTTTAAGAAAGAAGAGAGAAACAGTCTTTAAGTAATCAACCTGAAAAGATTTACACATAGTCACTAATGGCATTTTTTGCATCTTGCACCTCTGCAGCATTAGCCTTTCTATTATTGCTACTTTACTTTTGCACAAAATGAAGATGGATTTTTACATTGGTGTAAAGTAAGACTTGAAAGGTGTGGGGTTTCCTCTTTGAACAGATAATGTTCAGATTTCAGGTGTTATATTGGAGAAGAAGAAAATCAAACATTTATACATTTTCTAAGGACCTGTGGACTGTGTGTTGGAAAATTCTGTTATGGAATAATATTTTGAAATGAACCTTAAAACGTGTGTATCTGGTTTGCAGAACTATGAAAGTTTGTCTGTTAAAATCTCAAGTTGAGGTTAAAAATAATTAATTCTAATTGCTTTGATTGGGGATTTCAGTTTTTAACATAATAGCTCACAGATTCATGAGTGAGGTGGGAATACATATTGAATTAAACATAATTCAAGCAGGCAACATTCTCCCTTTTACAGCTTATATGCAACTGACACCTATTGATCATGTCATAAGTATTACTAGATATTGGTGATTCATTGACACTAGCCGGCTAGGATTCTTTCATAAGTATTTCTGGATTATCTTTAGAATCTCCACTGGTATGTTGTCTAGTGTTATAGCCATTATTTTTGCAGTGTCTATAGAAGCGAACATAATAAACTTAGTAAGCATGTTCAGTGCAAAATTCAGATCTGGTTCACTTAAAATTACAGATGTCAGCAATGCATTCTACAATCTGTCCCTATATTTTAATTAACATGCAAAAATTACAAAACTTAAGTCTTAAGAAGACTGCAAGCATACTGATTTCACCTCAACAACTTGCTTGTCTGATTCAGGATTTTCTACATTGGTTTTAACGTGGGATAAATATTGATGACAAATATATGTACTAGGAGAAAGGCTGCCTTGAAAATGAAACCCAAACTTCATGAATTATGCAAAAGCAACCAAGCTTATGCATCCTTTGATTTCTTTTTTCTTTTAAATTTCTATTAATACCCAAATGCAGCATTCTTTTACTCTTACGGATAGAGTATTTTCCTGAAGAAGAGGCATCTTCACGAATTAAATGGAAGGTCACCGAGAGCATTGTAAAAGAGCCTTTTTCATTTAATCTGCCCCTTGGGGGATGGTTGTCTTCCATATTAAATAATCTTTTTATGTAAGTTATATATGTGTAACTCCTAGCCCTTAAGAGATTGCTTTTGCCTACCCTTCGATTTAAAGAGATCACTTTACTTTTAAAATAAGCACTCAAGCTAAGATTTAAATTTAGTTAGAAAGAGGAAGCATCAATCCTATCCACCTGATGATCCCAAGCAATCTATTAAACATTCACTTTAATTAAAGTTACGATAAAGCCACTGCTATCTATGTCCTGTCCTCCTGGCTCGATGCGGCTTAAGAATGAAGTGCTTTTCTGAAAATGAAGTTTTTGTGGAGAAGGAGCACTGTCTGTCTGTCTGTCTATCGCTGACTGAGAACACAGGGTCACAAATGGGGATTTGGTTTAGGCACATAATTTATCTTATCTGAGAGTGACCCATTACTTAGAATAACAAGAGTTGGAAGGAACCTTGGAGATCTTCAAGTCTAACCCACTGAACAAGTAAGAAACCCTATACCATTCCAGAAAAATGGCTGTCCAGTCTCTTCTTAAAAGCTTCCAGGGATGGAGCACCCACAACTTTTTGTCTTATCTTCTGCTGCTTTGGAAAAGCCTTTGTGGCAGTCCCTCAAATAATGGAACACTGCTATCATGTTACCTCTTTTCACTCGACAAACCCAATTCCTGCAACCATTCTTTATATGTTTTAGCCTCCAGCCTCCTAATCCAGGGGTAGGATTCTACCAGTTCTGTCCAACTCTGTATAACCGGTAGCTCTGAAGAGCAGCAGAAAGAGAACAGACATAAAACTGGTTCTATGTCTGCTGCTGTTTTCGTCACCTACCCACCTGGGCTCTGACCTGACCTTTATTTCCTGTTTTTTCAACTGCAGCTGCTTTGCGCAACAAAGCTGCATTTGAAAAAGCAGGAAAAAAAGTGCTTTTTCAAACGCTGCGCACCTGCGCACAGTGCTGCTCAGCTATCCAGGCAGCTAGCTGACGATGATACACATGTGCGCCCCTGCCTTAATCATCTTTTGTTGCTCTTTTCTGCACTCTTTCTAAAGTCTGAACATCTTTTTTATAATATGGTGACCAAAACTGGATGCAACATTCTAAATGTAATCTTATTAAGGCCTGCCCCCCCTCCCTCCCCACATATATCATCTCTCTCTCACTCACACACACATCTATCTGTCTATCTATCATCTGTCATCTATCTGTCTACCATATCTCTCTGTCTCTGTCTCTCACACACATATCTATCTATCTATCTATCTATCTATCTATCTATCTATCTATCTATCATCTATCTATCTATCTATCTATCTATATCTATCTATCTAATCTCTCTCTCTCTTATACACATGTATACACATACATCTTTCCATGAATGAACCCCTCTCTTGCGCTGCCTTTGTGGATGCTCCCATTGTAGACCTTTTAGCACAAGACCATCCACTTTACTGTTAGAAGATAGATGTGAGACATACCAAAATTCTGAGTATTTTAAATCATGTCTACTTTCAGGATACTAATTTTGTATTTATCCTGGAAACTTTAAGGAGGTTCATTCCTTTGTTAAATGACCTTTGCATTCCATGTCTGTTTGAGAGTATTGAGCTTTCTTTAAATGTTTGCTTTCAGACACTTCCTCTGGTTTTGAAGTAGGTATCTTGGCCACTTCAGTATTGGTAGCACTCACCACTTGAGTTAATTATTTGAAAAAAAATTGGATAATTCATGGGATCAATCCAAGGGCCAACAATCCATTACTGCAATAAATTAAAAGAACCAGGGAATTAACAATATTTATGAAAATGCTTGTCATGTAATTAAGCCTTATACAGGACAAAGACAAGATTATAAAAGGTTTCACAAATTTAAGGCTATATTTCACCAGTGGTAACAAGCTTGATGAATTAAAAAAAAAATACTGATTTCACTAAAGTAGATTATGCAGATCAGAAACCTGACTTCATTAGAATTGTCAAACCAGCTCAGCATTTCCAGATTAATGAACAAAGTCTGGTCCACTGGAAGAATATAATATTTTCATTATTAAAATTCTTATAGAAATATTTTTGAAAATATTGATTCATATCATAGGAGTGGTTTTTGCTACTTCTTGCTTTGAAAAGATTTGGAAAATTCTGCTAGATTCTATGCAAATTCTGACAGATCTAGAAATAATAGCTGTCTATTTTAGATCCCCTATCTTCTATCTAAAAGATCTAAACACTCAGTAACTACTGTGTGGTGTGAATTTATTAGATTTTTCAGTTGTTAGATTCATCACAAAATATATAAATCACTCCTTGGAATTAATTTAGAAAAGGAGGGGGATTGTTTGGAAAGCAAAACTAGCACTTTTCATCTTAGCAACTGTCAAAAGCTAGGTATGCAAACTAAAGTAGCCAATGTTGATTTTGCAAGCATGTATAACACTGGTACAGAATTTTCAGACAAATATTAATGTTTGAAAATATCTTTAGTGATGGTCAATCTCACATGATTTCACACAAACTATTTTTGCAAAATTGGTTCCTGCCCAATTTTTGACAATTTTTAATTGGATTCTTTTTCAAGGGGAAGACTTGACTGCCACAATATTTTTCTCCATTTTTTAAAAAAATAATGGGTGATCTGTCTTGTCTTCTATACAGATTTCTCTGCTTGTTCCTTTGCAGTGCCTATTTTGTTGTCTGCATTCCATGTCTCCAAAAAGCAAGCTTTAATGATTCCAAATTTAGTACCTGTGGGAAGAGGTTTCTGGGGATTTATGCCATTATATAACATTTCGGTGTATTTATATATAGGTTGAGCGAAGTGGAGGTGCAACACGAATATAACATTCTGAAAGACAGACAGTTGGAGAGAGAGGAAACTGACACCACAGAATGCTAATTAATCTACACAACCCATACAAAGCTGCACTAAGGGCATATGAACAAATTTAAGTTGCTCCTCTCCTGTACATATACCAGCTTTAAACTAAGCTGCTGTTAAATATATCATCTTTGGATTGATATATTTTGACAACAACTTTTAAGATACTTAATTTGAATTGCAGGCTACCATATCCTCCCATTGGTCAACTCCCTTAATGCAGTGTCCTCCCACTTTCTATTTCAGAAAAGCAATTGCTAATTACTTAGAAATACATACTTGTTGTATGTCTTGATGTGTTTTTTTTTTTAATGTACACTGAGAGCATATGTACCAAAGACAAATTCCTTGTGTGTCCAATCACACTTGGCCAATAAAGAATTCTATTCTATTCTGTTCTACAGTATGTAGAAGACAGGTAAACCTTGCATTGGCCAGCATGAAGTCTTCCTTTCCCATTTCCCTTCCCCACATCCCTGGGACTTTAAGGTAGCTTGAAGAGCACTGGACCATACCTAGCTCCAATTATAAAAGGAAAATGCTCATAATATCTAAATGTTGGTAAAGCAAGAGAGGAAGATTCATCTTATATGAGAGGGCAAACAAAAAAAAAATGTAACTGAAAGAGTGAAACAACCATCAGCTTAACAGGGACCGCTGGTGAAGGACCAATGCAGGTGAGTTTAAAGGAGAGACAGAGCCAAACAGACTCACCTCTCCAGTAGAGATATTGAGAGTCTACAGCCATCCAGTAGCTGGTCCACCCACCTACCCCAATACAGATGGAAAGACTGCAAAGCCAAAACTTTGGTAGAGTCAATTGAAATAGTCTGAAAGTCTCAGAGTTGGTCAGCAACAAATTGAAATATGCTGTCTGAAATGGACAACTTGAGATGACATGAAATAGAAAACAGCACTCCAATGACACAATGGGGGATTAACTTCTGTTCTCCAGAAACAATTGCTGGCCAGTTGTGGCATGGGGCAAGTAGGCATTTCTTTTAGAAACTTTCTAGAACAATGTGTCATGTTTTAATTATATACACAACATTAAATACCCAGGTGTTGACTTACATGTTGCCTTATTTATTTTCAAGAATATCCATTTGACATTTTATCAGGCTGTAAATACCATGTGAAAAGTATTAATTTATTAAATGTATTATTTCATTATATTTATAATCAGCCCAACTCCATTATAACTGTGGGTGGCATAGAATGCTTGTTATTGTCTGCTTGTTTATTTTAGTTTATTTTCAGTCCATTAGTAAATACAATTCTTTGGGTGACATACAAGAGAAAGTTTACCAAAAATATTGTAATACATTCAATTTTATTAAGTTTTCTTTGGATATATTCTGCTTGATGATGTGACCAGAATAGGAATGCAGAAGATTAAGTAGAACACAGCCCGAAAACAGTGAAGGTGCTTCTCTACAAATTGTGGAGTTGCGTATTCCACTTGCTGCCTCCACATGACATTGGCCTATGATCTCAGGGATGAGGAATGATGGCCCTTTTATGATTTGTAGACTTCAACTCCCAGAATTCCTGAGCATGCTGGCTCAGGAATTCTGGGAGTTGAAGTCCAAAATTCATAAAATGGCCATGGTTTCCCACTCCTCCTCTATCTTTTCTGGCAGCTACCCAATAAAACTAAGTATGAGACATTTTGCATTCCTACTAATAACACTTCCTAGAATCTGAAATGAATATTTATTGTCAAAAACATTTTTCAGATTGTTCAGAGATGTAAAAGTTCCTATCTTTCACAGTTGATCATGAAGCACATAGAGTGCTTCTATTGTTATTGAAAGAGGATGCAGTGGCTCAGTTGCTAAGACGCTGAGCTTGTGTATCAGAAAGATCAGCAGTTTGAATCCTGCACAGAACCCTTAAACTCCCAGGACTATGGTAGAGGACCCAAGATGAAGGAACACAAATAACACACATAAGGGTGAGAAGGGAATTTTCATATATACTCTAGGAATAAAGTAGGAACTGTTGAAATATAGAATCCAATCTCTCTTTTTCAAAACAAGGATATTTTGGCTTATGTGTGCCATGCCCAATTAATAAAAGTTTCATGCCTAGCTGACAACAATATAACTGTCCTGTTCAGAAGTGAAGTCCTAAATCAGCACTCATGAGGCACTCACAATAATGCTAAAGTTTCTAAATAAGGACACCAAGCCATCCAGAGAGAGATAGGCTAACAAAAAGAAAGATTTGACACAAACAACGTTAATGTTGCAACATGCAGGTTCTTTAAAGGGAAAAAGATATTCTTTTCTGTCAACATTGCTTTGCTGTTACTTTTTGTGTATTCTTGGATATGTCAGATTGTGCTCTCTTCTCATAAGGTTTGGGGTCTTCCTTCTACAGTATTCAGTATCTCTGTTGAAAATGGAGCAAATGGATTATGGATGCTTGGAGGATTAGGATTACTGGGAAAGTTGGCTTCCTAGATTTATCACCTGACGAGTCACACTTTGCAAGACTTCTGTAAAATGACTTATTTACATGTGTCTCAGCATCAATAATACTTTTATCATAATATATAATGCATTTATAAAATGCATTTTGCCTTTCTAAATAGCAATAGTGCTTTGATTTATATGCTACTTCACAGCCCTCTTTAAGTGGTTTACAGAGTCAGCATGTTGCCCCCCAACAATCTGGTTCTTCATTTTACTGCCTTCGGAAGGATGGAAGGCTGAGTCAACCTTGAGCCAGTGAGATCCAAACTGCAAAACTGTTGGCAGCCAGTGATCAGCAGAAATAGCCTGCAGTACTGCATTGTAACCACCGTACCATCGCAACTCTTGTATGAAATGTAATGCAATGTGACTTTCACTGAAATTAATAATAGTTAAATTAGTTGTGATGACTAACTCATTGATTTCAATAGAGTTTTCCAGAACTCCACTTGAAAATTATCTGATGAAAACGGGGAAAATGAAATACAGCTTTAAAAACCAAAGTAAAAGTGTATAATAATAAAACTTCAAGCAATTTATTTAGACAACATATTAAAGCTTCTTTTTGCACTCTGCCTCAGCAAAGAGAAAGAAAACAACTATTTTTTTTGTTAATCTGGAATGAATTTTAAAATCCTGAACTAGGAATTCTTCCTTAAGTATCTGGAAGAAATGGTAAGACAATACCCTTTTCCTGCTTTTCAGTGGCTAGAGTGGACCTTCTGGCTAATATCCTCTTAATTTCCCATAATCCTCTTGTGTCTACAGTATTGTAAATAATTAAAATAGCTGTGCTTTGCTTACTTGGTGAAGTCTAGTTTGGATGTTAATGTCCATGTAGCAGGATGATCCAGCCTATTTCCAGGAGATTAAACTAGGAATAGACAAGGTGCTACCCAAGGGATTGGCATTTAGCTATATATCTTGTATGCTATCTGTGGTATCTTTTGCATTCTGTGTCTTGGTTTAAATATTAAGCACAAAAGTGGCATTTGTAAATCAAAATGCCAATCTTTAGCACCTTCTTTATTTATCAGAATGCCTTTGAGTCCCTCATAAATCTGTCAGATTTCTTGGAAAATAAAAACAATGTGTTCCTTTTGTTTGGAAATGGGAGCACCTTCCCTGAAAAAAAAAAAAACAGACAAAGTTCTACTGGGGTGGGAGAAAGCAAGAATGGGAAAGCCAGGAAGGAGAGCTCATCATTTTTCTTTTTACCAAATGATTTGTAAATCTGTATGATCATTCCTTTATAAATGCAAAACTCCTTGTGGTATGTTTTGTGAGCGCTTATCAAATGCTTTCAAAATCTGAAGTGAATCTGTCCAACACAAGACATTTGTTTCTACACATTCATTGATCAGATTCTAGTTCATTTCATCCAATTATGTAAAAAACAACTCTAAAGGTTTCTCTCTTTTGGCTACTTCTAATTGCAGATATCTCTTCTTATCATCTCTAGAGAAGCATATAATAGAAAAGCCAAGAGCAGTGACCGGAAAACAGTATATTCATAGTCAAACTATATGTATCATCACGGTTTGCTGCACCTTCAAAAGCATTACCATAAATTGTGTTTATTTATAAAAAGATTTTCAGTACTGGTCATTCCTAAAGAATGATCATTTTAGAACACCCCAATTTCTATATTTGACATTTTCCCCAAAGGCCATGTTTTTTTAAAAAAGAGTTAACTTAACAGACAATTTTGGCTGCAACTGAATTTCAGAAGGTGATGACAGCCAGGCAAAGTTTACTGAAGTGCAAAAATTATCTGGATTTCTCTGAAGAAATATAGAAGAAGCTGAATTGGAGGCTGCAGCAGATTTCTCTAAGGGATGAAGATTATGGGCCTGTTCTAGAGAGATAGAAAAAATTCAGGGATAGGGCAGTTTTGAGGTGGGGTTTTTCCTATTTTCATGCAGATGTACCTAATTCATGCTTTCTGATTGTGTCTGTGAATTTGTCTTCATTCATATATAATAACTTGAGGCTCATCATTTGTGTCTGAGATGAGAACTTTTGGTTGATTTGTTCAGTGATCCATTTGTTTCCTACCTTGGCTGTCCATGGTATTCTCAGCAATCTTCTTCAACACCAATGTTCAAAACTACCAATATTCTTTCTATCCTGAATGGATAACTATGGCAACCTCAAGACCCAGTATGGTCATTGCTTATCCCTGTTCTATCCTGTTTCTTCAAAGTTCTTCAACTTTGCTTTCTATCAAATGTCACAGAAAATCTGCATGATTCTGGTCTTTGTAGGTATAGACACAACTTAGCATAACTTTTTCAAAGTCTTCATTACTACTCTACCCAGTGCTAGTGAGTAATATATTTTTGATTCCTTGGTTCATTTCCTGTTGGTAGTTGATCGCAGAGGACAAAAATTACCCACCTCTTCAATATTAGCAATTCTAAGGTTAATTGCTGCATCTATTTACATTAATTCGACACTCTTTAATTTTGGTTCTATTTTTTCACTGTTCTTGACTTTCATTACAAGGGCTCACAGATTATTTGCATTTTCAACTATTGGAGTAATGTCATTAGCATAATGCAGCTTATTGATGCTTCTTCTTCCTTCTTTCCTCCTTCTTTAAAATCATACGTACCTTCTCATCCAATTTCCCTCAGTATATATTCAGCATATAGATTAAATAAGTAAAGGGGAGTATAGAACTGACCTGGAGCCTGTCTGTTTTGCCATGTTCCATATAGACTTTGGCTTTCTGACTTGTGCATAGCTTTTGCATGAGGACAGGAGAAGTTCTGGGATTTCCATTTTTCTAACTATACAGCACAACTTGACTTGATTAACATAACAGACAGTCTTTTAAAAATCAATGAAACATACATTGACTTCTTTTTGGCATTCTTTGGTTTTCTCAATTATCCAGTATGTATCAGCAGTAATATCTCTTGTTCCTTGGCCTTTTCAAAAGCCAACTTGTACATCTGACACCTCCGGTTACATGTAGGGTTCCAATCTGTTTTGGATGATATTAAGTATTATTTTGCCAGCATTTGAAATTAAGTATATTATACCATAGTTTCCACATTCTGTTACATCTACTTTGTTTGTATTGATATGTAGACTAACCTCATCCAATTTTCTGGCCATTGTATCATTTTCTGGGTTTTTTTGGTGCATTTCTTTTCTAAAGAAGCTTGGATGTTGGCACCATAAATTTTGTATGAAAAATTTCAGTATACTTTTTCACTCTTTCTTTGATCTTTCAATGAGTTGCTCTCTGTCTATTAGTCTTCTTTAGCATATCAGTTCAAAATTGCAATCACCTGCTGGGTTCGGAAATGTTTTAATTTTTTTTCTTTATTTTCCCATGTTTGTTTCCATCTTCAATATCTTTATAGATGTCATTATAATACTTTTTCTTATCTTTTCTAATACTTCTCTGAAATTCTTTCTTTGTTAAATTCTTCTTGAAAGCTTTCTTTTCCTTTCTTTGACTTCCCTTCCCTCTTTCATAATTTACATTGCTATTCTGACACCCAGTTTGCTTTCTTCTGTTTCTTGATCTTTGGCAGTCTTTTTTTCACATTTAGTTTTGCAAACTACTTTGATTTCCTTAGTTCCTCTGATTCCTAATTCATAATCTAATGAGTTTCAAGACTTCAAAATTATTTCTGATGTTCCTCTTGATCACAGTATGCATATGATGAAGATGGTATCATGGAAATCAATTTGCTTGTTCTTATGCTTTAATTTGCAACTTCTACATGAATAATTTTTAATCTATTCCAGTCAGCTCCTGGCCACATCTTTGCAGTTACAACTGATCTCTTTCATATCCTTAGAGCAATAACATTTGAATTCTGTGTACTCCATCTAGTGATGTCTAAGTATATAGTTTAATTTTTGTAGAAGTGTGATCAATCAATTAATATAGGTAATATCAGTTTAGTTTGCACCAATAATACATATGCAGTCAGTCCCTATGTTCAAGCACAAACATGCTCAATGCAGCTAGTTTGATGTTTATTTATTAAATGTGTGCAAGCAGCAAAATAACAGACATAAGCAACAGGCAAGAATTTAAATTATTTATAAACTTACAGCTATATATCAGAAAGACACAGAGATTTCCAGAGGCACTTGAAATTCTACTGTAGTAATTGGCAGAGACAGTGTCACAAAAAGGGGCTTTGGTTGTTTCAGCTTTAAAACTTATATGTACATAATGGCAGCAGCATAGAGATTGAAAGTAGCACACCAGGTGATCCTCTATTCTGCACTATTAAAAAGATAGTTTGGTGGATAGATGATATATTCAAAATTCTCCTTGAGCATACTATAGAATTGATCAAGGTCAAATCTCTTCTTCTCTGTGACTCTATGTTGGCTTGATGTTATAAAGCTAATCTAATATTGCATGATGTATTCTAGATCTTGTATTTGAAAGTGAAATCATATGACGACAATGCTTTTAAATATATATGTGGTTATGATAGCTCTCCAGGAGGGATGTGAAAGTGACTTGTTCTATTTTTATTTTCACATGGGAAAAATGGATTTAAGTTATAGGAAAATAGATTCTGACAGAATGTTAGAAAAGGCTTCCAAGCAAATTGTGTAGTGGGTTCAAGTACAAAAGTTTCAAACAGAGATTAGTCAAGTATCTGTCTAGGATGCTTTAATTTGGATTCCTGTACCAAACAGGAATTGGACTCTGTGTTTTAAATGGCCAGCCAGATTTATGATTCCATGATTCATTTCGAACACTGCGTAGAATAATTACATTCTTCTCTGTCCCAGCCAACTTAAAGGGGAAGAGGTTTTTCAGCCACAGCCAGAATTTTTGCTCATAATTCCCGTTATTATAATTAATGGAAAAATAGTTTTTTGCATGATGGAGGTAAGACTGCATCTACCCCTTTCCAATGATCTACCCTATACCATAAGAAGCATCATACTAGCCCTACAATGCAATACAGTGCAGTGCAATGCAAGACAAGACAAGGCTAGTATGATATTTTATGGTAGCATTCTACTGTACATTTTTATTCTTTAATGTAGGCAAATGTTGGGAGGAATTTTTAAAATGTCCTTGTTCCTAAGTAAAGAACCTAATAAAATTTCCATATTTGCAGTGCTTATTGTAAGATATCCACTCATTTGTAGGGTCCGTCTAATTAAAGAACGATCCCGATATACTGTAATTCTGCCATTAGCTTCCACAGCACAGGAAAAGAGTTTTCATAAGGATCATGTGACTCATTTCCCTAAATAAAAATAAGCCTTATTTGAATGGCTTTTCACCCCTAGTTTGTTAATTATGAGCCATTGGAACAGATTAAATTTCTTGAGACTATATAGACAAATGCTTGCCATTTGGTAATAACCTGTAACTTCCAAGGACATTCATGTAATCTTTTTAATCTCATCCATCATCCTTGTCCATTACCTTCCCTTCTAACTTTTCTCAATCCTGTCAAGCATAATCAGCTTTCTAGGTCATCATTTGCTGGCATCACGTGCCCAAGTATGTGATTTTCTGCTTGCTGACCATTCCCTCAAGAGAACAATCTATTTCATTTCAGATTGATTGATTGGTTCTGTCTAATCCTCGGGCATTTTAAAGATGAAGAACGGAGCCTCAAAAGTGTTCATCAGCAACTAGCACATGGACAGAAGACTTAAGTAGGCACTCAGCTCACCTGGTCATCACCTCCACTATGAGGGGAGATGAATTGTTTTTCCTCTTTTACATTAAATATTTTGAAATGTGTGTTTTCCTCCATTTGTAAATATATGCAAATATGTGTACTTTTGCTTTTCTTTTCTTTTTTTGAATCTTGGCCATTGAACTGGGGTCTTGTGTTATAAATCTTGTACTGATTTTTATCCCTTTATGCAGTATTTCCAGCAGCAGAAAAACTGTAGCATCATTCTACCTCACTCCAATTTTTCGGTTACCTCTGTAGCTTTCTTATGTATTGAATCTCTTGACAATTGAGGTGATATTCAGAGATTGCTTGACTGCAGTTGAAGAATGTTTTATCTGCAATTCCTTTGTGGTTATATTATTGTTGTGTCATGTGAGACAGTGTTTGCCATATACAAAGTATTGCTCCCATTATGAGGCAAACAAATACAATGAAGTCATAGTTCACACGACACATGCATCCATTGTATGTGGGTAAAAGGCTGTTAAGGTTCTGTGTCGATCAAAAGAAAGCTTAGCTTTTACACATAGCAAAACTGGGATAAATTGTATGTGTGGTGGATGGTAGTATCTTTGCAAGATAAGGAAGCCCTCTCCTCTTCCTCCTAACTCTTATAGAGAATAGGAAGGATAACCTCCCTCAGCACCAACAGTCCAACATTATGAGGCTGTCATTCATTTCTTTACTAGCAAGCAGAATAGATCCTGTTGGTTCTGCTCCACTTCCTAGAAGATTATATAGGCTATTTCAGAGCAAGCTGAATTGTAGAATTGGGATGTGTTTGAAAATGGAGCATAAAGTCTTTTTAAAGGTACAGGAAGACTTTTTAAACAGATCGAGAGACTCAACTTCTCTCTCAATTTAGGGCCTCAGCAGGGTTGGGATTCTATTGGTTGTATCCAACTCTTGTAGAACCAGTTGCTCTGAAGAGCGGCAAACAGAGAGCATACATAGAACCAGTTCTATGTCTGCTGCTCTTTTGGCCCACCTGCCCGGCCAGGCTCTAACCTGACCTTTATTTCCTGCTTTTTCAACCACAGCTGCTTTGTGTGACACAGCTGCAGTTGAAAAAGCAGGAAAACAGTGCCTTTTCAACTGCTGTGCACTCGTGCGCAGCGCTGCTCAGCTGTTCAGGCAGCTAGCAGATCACGATATACATTCATGTGCAGAACATAAAATCACCAAACCGGTAGTTACACTGGTTGGATTCCACCCCTGGGCCTCGGTACCAATGTCTCTCTGAGTTCTAGCGCAGATTTGGGATGCACATTGTGAGATTCTTCTGAGAGTTTCTGGGTTGATAATTATAATGAAATGAGAGCATGAGCTTCTGCCTTTTGGCAGCAAAAATGTCTAAAGTCAGAGTTGCATTAAAACTATTCTGAATATGCTGTGAGTTGAACTGCATTTCATTTGGAAAATATATCTCTGCTCTGTGGTTAGCTGGTACATTATCGTTTATTTGTGCTGTTCTTTAGACAAAGCAGAACATTTCTGTTTTCTAGGTTGTTTAAATATAATTGTTAATTAATGAATATGATCTGATTGGGATGGAGATGAATTCCCAGGAGAGTAAATAATTTCATTAAATAATTATTTGTAGTGCTTCAAAGTCACTGGGTGAGAGGAGAGGGAGAGCAGACAGATGGCTGTCACAGTGGAGTTCAACAGGAAGAAGAAGCATGGAAGAGGGAAGACTGATGAGACAAATTATACATTCTGAGGAATTCTACAATCAGATTAGCATTGAGGAGTTTAAAAGGTCATCTCTTGAATAGCTACTGCTGGCGAAGGGTGTTCGTGATGGAGTGACTGCTTCTGGCTGAGTTAGCAGTGTCTATAGGGGAATTATAAGTCAACCAGGTACCAGATGTGAATTCACTGATAAATGAGAAACACAAAGACAAGTTTGCTAGAAAGTTTACCAGGGTGCCTAGAACCATTTTTCCTTCTAAATTACTGTGTGTTGAGCAGAGGTGGTATTCAGCAGGTTCTGACAAGTTCTGGAGAACCAGTAGCAGAAATTTTGAGTAGTTCGGAGAATAAGCATAAGCACACAATTGTGCCTACTGTCCCTGTCCTATTGTTTCAATTTATTCATACCTATTTCCTGTATTAATACTCTTGTTTATTCTTATACCTATTATCTTGTAAGCGACTGACAAATAAAATAAAATAAACTGGCAAATACCATCTCTGACTGGAGATTTTACAGTACCCTCCCCCTGCCACACCCACCAAGCCATGCCCACAGAACCAGTAGAAAAATAAATTGAACCCCATCACTGGTGTTGAGTAATGAAGAGCCTAAGAAAGAAACAGGAAGAAATAAGGCATGGTCATATGTTAAGAAACATCTGCTAGGTGTACAGCCTTTTGATTGGCCCTTCATATTTGGACTTGTGTATATGCATTCTGGTACATGTAAAATTAAATTTATTGTATTTGTCATACCATTTCAGGTGCTGCATGCAAAGTTAGGTGTATGAAGAATTAGGGAGTTGGCAGAGAAATTAACACATTTTCTGTTAATTCTTAAATCTTGACAGGATAATATTTTTAAGAAGGGTGTTAAAGTGCAGATTCTAAACTGTAGGAAAAAAAATCTGAAATGCATCACTTTTTCCTGTATTTCCTGTATTACTTTCTTATCCATACTGTAGTTACAGTTATGAGTATGTGCACATCAAGCTATGTTGAGAGCAAAAAATGAATGTAGAATTTTTGCTGCTACTGATTCTGGAAATAGAAGCTGATTAATGATTATTTTCCCCAGGATTTAATGTAGAAGACATCCATATTGATGAAAAAGAGTTGCACATTTCCTTGCCTGGTGGCATTTAAAGCAATATCAGCCCATGTTTCATTCCCTGAAAACTACAAGGTTATGGCATCCAGCAAAATTGTGGCCAAAGTGGAAACAAACAGATTATAGTTTTGTAACTATAGATGATGAGCTTTCAAACAAATATCACTGATTTTTCATCCCCCCTTTATTTATTTTGGTATTATGTTTTGTTGCTATAATTGTAATATTATATTATCTGAGTATGGAGATCATTCCTCCCTCTGCTTTGCATTTTTTTGTTATTTTAAGGTTTGATGGTCATATGAAAGGGAACAAAATAGAGAATAAAATATTGTCTTTTAGGAAGGTCATGATAAAAATACATTCTTACAGGCAGCACATTTCTATGCTGGTTAAAATGACAGTGTGGAAATAACAATCTGCTACTTGGCATCCATGATATGAGGCCAGCTCCTCTGCCTTGAAGTTGGGTGAAAATATATGTGTGTGTTGTGTGGGAGGCATCTGATTTGTTGCTTAGAAATGAGAAGAATGAAATGCCAGAATTCAGGAAAAAATGCTTAACATTACGTGATCTTGAGAAATTTTTCCTGTGAACCAACCCAGTTTTGTTTATTGTGATGGGTGGTGGTGGTGGTGGTGGTGATGATGATGATGATGATGATGATGAATAAATCAGAAAATTTATGGCAACCCACATGAATAATGAATACTTTTTTCAGTATCTCTTTTCTGGAGAAAAAAGAAGGTGGGGCACCATTCTGTCCTGAATGTATTATTGATTATTGATATTTATTATTTTGTAAACTATTCAAGGTGGCAAACATACCTAATGCACCTTACTCCTCCTGTTTTACTCACAACAACCATGTTAGGTGGGTTAAGCTGAAAGAGAGTGACTGGCCCAATGTCACCCAACCAACTTTCATTGCTAAGGCAGCACTTGAACTCATGGTCTCTTGGTGCCTTAACCATTCATTTTTTCCTTCTTGCTTTTGTTTAATATATACATGAAACTTTTGAGTGAGGTCATTTGTCAGCAAGGGGTTAGGTATAACCAGTCCACTGATGATACTCAGCTATACCTCTCTACCCCAATGATACAGTTGAGGGTCTTTCTTAATGCCTGGATGCTGTTTCTAGAAAGCCGACCAGGAAACCAAATTTCATCATGTTAATGATTCAGGATTTCTGTCTTGCGACTGGATTCTGGAGACAACTATAGGATATGGTGTACATTTACAATAAATAAACAACATTATTTTTTCCAGCTCAAGCAAAGTTACTTCTTATGAGTTTACTACTCAGTTCTATTTTTGATGTTCTTCTTATGTTGATGTACTGCCTCCTTTTATAGGATTTCTAAACATTTAGCTTCTTTTCTTTAGATGTCCATTTTACAAACAGTATAACTAAGTCAGACATATCCAAAGAGAGGATCTGTACTAACATAGGAAAAAATCATGCTGGATGGTATGGGGAAACAAGAAGAGAAACCTTTTTGTCTTTGCTGAATTTAATTCTAACAAAAACCCAAATCTGTAGATAAGACAAAAGAAACCATCTCTTGGTAGCCATCACTATTGCTTTTGCTAGCTTTCTTCTATAAGAATAACTTAAACTAATGAGAAAAGCTCATTTTATAGACATTTTCTCCCTCTGATATTTTGTATAGTCAGAAAAGAGAGACACCAATGCAGGTAACTCCACATTTTTATAATTTGATGGTTCATTTGGCTTCATTAAGAAATGTGCTAGTGGCTCAGAATAATCTGTCAGACCACTATTGTTGCCTTTGATCAGAATAATTGGAACACAATCAAAAACTCCTTGAGAATTGCTTTTGGGGAAATGAAAAGTAATATATCAAGCACACTAAATACGACAATAGTCTCATTTATGAGGATTGCATGAATGATTTTGAGGACTGCAAAGTATTTGAGAGTAATCCCCTACCATAGACCTTAGAGGGAAAAGAATTAGCAATAGACTAAATTCAGTTAAGAAGGGAGAAAGACATAAAAGTCTCTTGTCATACCTTCTGGAAATAATTTCTCCAAATAGGCAGCTATTGACTATTGTGCTGAGGGCTCCAATATTCCAGCTGGGTCGATTTCAGATTTCATTCCCTTCTAGTTTTACAATAAACTGCTTATAATAATAAAAGGCATTCATTCAGTGACTATAATAAAGAACTCCTTTTTCAAGATTGTGTCATTATAATCCAACAGGGGGCCTGTATGGAATAACAAGAACATCATTTATCCTCTCAACAGGGTGGAAGCATCATATCTGTGCTGTACAACGCTTCACCTGCCAATGAAGGCCAAAATTAAATTCAAACTTGTTTAGAATGGACATATCCCCTGAGCAGGAAATTTTTTTCCTTTTTGCCTCCAGTTCTCAAGTCAATGCTATGTGGTCTGTTACTTTGTTGATCCTGTAAAAGCTGTAAAAACTAGGCCTTTGAATAATGCTTTGTATAAGATCCTCCCCCAGCTTTTCTTTACAAAACTGTACAACAGCACCAGTTGCTCAAAGACTTGGCCTGGATCATGAAGAGCCTCCAGAGCTCTTCTGATCTTGCCAGTGCATTGCCAAGCTTATGAGCTAAAGATAGATAAAGTCATCAACATTGTCTTATTGGGGAAAAATTAGATCCAGCAAGTGAGCTACTGTACCATGAATGTGATACTACAGTTATTCAGCATACAGTATATGAATTTATGAATGCCACGGAAAAAACAGCCTCAAGTATTTTACCTGTTAAGCAGATTCCTAGCCAGGAAGCTGGTTCACCCACATGCATAGAAGACCATGAAAATACCATGCCAGGTTTGGATCTTCCTGATGTTTAGCAAGTAACTTGCAAAACCGTTCCATCTATTTCAGTTGGGGCTTATTAGTAGAGAAATAAATTCAAGGAATAGATTGCTGAAGTCTCATGACATTATCAATATTGTTATTGCTATTATACTTTTATTCATTAAACATGAAACTCAGTCAACTGAATGTTTAAAAATGTATCACAAATATTGACTTTATTATTGATATTATTATTGTTGCTGCTGCTGCTATGGTTGTTGTTGCTATTGTCATTATTGTTCATTGAACAGTCAGCCATATGTTTAGAGTGGACTTGATAGTTTTCCTGACCTATCTCACCATCCAAAGCAGATGTTATTGTTTGGTGATTTTAGAGGTATCATTGCAAGATGTAAGCTGCCTTTTGCAATTGTCTGATGGTGATGTTGTCAGTGTAAATGGTGTTTACACATCAGACCCAGGTGTTTTGGGATTGAACTCTATTATTATTGGTACTACCTTTGCTTTCTTTTGCCACCTTTGTTCTCCTATTTAGGGGTCTTTGTATTTTGTGATTTCCTTCAGTTCTTTCTCTTATCTCGAGGTACTACAATGTCTACTATCCAAAGTTTTTTTTAAAAAATTATTATTATTGGCAATAGTTAAGTCTGGGCTGTTATGATTTTTGTAGTTGCACTAGTTACTTGTAGGCAATGGTATTTCTTGCAGACATTCCAATGCATTATTATTGCTACTTTGTCATGCCATTGTTTGTAGGCAGTTTGTGTGATTAGCAGGTAACTAGGTGGTTCACTATTTCTTCAGCTTCTTTGCAGAGGCAACCCATGCTGCCAGTTGCTGTCTTTTCAATTCTGGCTTTATATCCATTTACTCTTGTCTTGTGAGAGTCAGAATTAGCTCCTCTGTCTCTTTCTTCGATTTTCCTGCTCTTAAGAGATTGCCAGGTTTTGTTGTGAACCATTTTATCATTTTGTTTTTATGTACCGGGCATGTACATAATACTTGCCAGGTCTCTTTTGTTTTGTTCATCTTGCTGTAGACCAGTTTAGTCTCTCAAGTATCCAGCAAGACTTCATGGTATACCAGCTTTAGTACATCTTCTTCACTGTCTTGAGGTTTTCTTCTAATAGGCCTTTTTATTCTTTAACTGTCTAGTGAGCTTGTAGCATTTCAGGCCTACCTATTTTCCTTGATAAGTAGAGTCTGCCAATATTGCTTAATGGATGATGATCAAGATTTATTTTCATTATTTTTCTGATCTTCTCATCCAGGGCTTTTAGTTCTGACTGAGTCCACTGTTCCAACTGTGAATCTAATGACTTGGTATTGTTCGGGTGTTGATTGCCTTGATCAGATTTTCTCTACTGAGTTTGGACTTTAAGGAGGAAATATTCTCTGCTCTTATTTTGTTTCCCATATTGCAATAGACCACACTGCACCTGAAAAAGTTTCTAAACACTCAAATTGATTTATTGTCAGTTAATCAGACTTACAAAACTGTCACATAATTGTTCATGGTTAATGTGAGAACAATGCAGTTCAATAAACAGTGAAACTAAAGTTCTTTCTAAATGTATAAGTTCTCTTCACCTCTCCCCAAAATGGACCCAGACTTGGAATTGGATAAGATCATCTGCTTCTCCTGTACTCAGATACATGAACATTTCCAATATTGGAATACAGTACTGATAAACAGTACTGTAATAGAAATATTTTTAATTTGAAAGCTTGTTTTAATTGCCAGAACAGAGTACAAATTGCTTTTCAGACATTTTTTCCCCCCAAAGTTTTCTCAGTCTATGTCACATCTTCTGAACCAGGGAAACCTATGTTCTTAATTCATTCCAGGTAAAGATCAGTTATTACTAGTCTAAACTATAGCATTTTCAGTGATGTTGTTGTTTTTTGATGATGATGAGACAGTGAAAATGTGTGAATGTGCAAACAATAATTCAGAGGAAGTAGGACCTTTTCTTTTGAGAAGGAGCAAATGAATAGTGAACTGGACTGTTCTCAGTGGTAAGGTACCCTATTTTGTAAGATAAACATGGAAAATCCAAGCATTTTTGCAAGGATCAAGTAACAGTTTATAGGAAGCTTCAAGAATATGTTCTTGCTTGAAAGTACAGAATTGATTCAGATCAGGGTCTCCAAAGGGATTAGTGTCAACATCCAATTGATGATGGATCTTTCCAACACGTTGAGAAATGTCTGGGAGTGAAAAAGGGGTTAGTAAATGTTTGAGGTTCAATAAGTGGTAGTTAAATGATGGAAGGTGAATTGGGGTCAATTACACTTTTGAGGTCTCCATAGAACTCCAGGCCAGTCCCTAGTCCTGAAAGGGAAGTGATTACTCGCAGGGTGACCCAGGGTTGGGTGATCAGCTGCTAGCAAGAGCAACTGTGAGTGATGTCTCTTCTTCCCCTTCCCCTTCTCCTCCTTTTATTAAATTATTTTCATATATTAAATTAGATTAACAGAATTGGAAGGGACCTTGTAGGTAATCTAGTCCAACAACTAGCCCAAGCAGTAGAGCCAACACCATTTCTGACAAATGGCAGTCCAATCTCTTCTTGAAAGCCCCCAGTGATGAATCTCCCACAACTTCTGAAGGCAAACTGTTCCATTGGTTGATTGTTCTCATTGTTAGAAAATTTATCCTTATCCATTATTTCTAGGTTGAATCTCTCCTTGATCAGTTTCCATTCATTATTCCTTATCTGGCCTTCAGGTGCCTTGGAAAATAGCTTGACCCTTTCCTCTCTGTGGTAACCCCTCAGAACACTGCTATCATGTCTCCTCTGCTCCTTCTCTTCCCTAGACTAGCCATGCCCAGTTCCTGTAACCATTCTTCATATGTTTTAGTCTCCAGTCCCCAAATCATCCTGGTTGCTCTTGCATTTTTTCTGGAGTCTCAACATTTTGAATGTTTTAGGGTTGATGAACAATCTAAAACAGGGCTGTCAAACTCCCAGCCTATGGGCCAGATGCATCATGAGCTCACCATGCCCACGCTCAGTCGACCAAAGGGGGAAAAAGTCCTGATACATCATGTGTCACTGCCATGATGTTTGACACCCCTGATCTAAAACATCATGAGAGGGAAGAACCTTAGTGGTTACATACCTATTCAATTTTTTGTAATAACTCCAATATATTTTAAAATAAATATTCATAAAACAGATATCTGTAATAATATAACTGTCCTATGTGTTACACTCTGACTAAATGACACTTTTATAATAATAATAAGGAAAAGATGCTTTAGCGAGCAAAATCTTTAGCAAGCAAAACCCATTGAGTTCCACTGCAACTAAAGAATTGACACCCCTCCCATCAGTACATATTGATCCCAAGATCAGTTATATCATTAGAATTAATCTAAAGACAGGTTGTATTTATATCTTGATTTCGGGTTCTAGCATTTTTTCATGTTTGTAGAATTTATGAAGTAGGGAGGCTATATATTTAATTTTTTTTTTTTTAAATATTCTGATGGGAGCAGAGTAAATATAGTTCAGTCAAGGAACAGAAAGGACAGCTCAATCCTCATTTTCATTTCATACAGAGCCATTCTTCAAAGATTTGATTTCCAAACCCTGCAACAAGGGACAAAAATCTCTCTATATTAATGATCCAAGAAAAATTAAAGGCACAGTAATAAAATGATAATCAATAAGGGATAAAATGAAAAGCATAAGACCTGAAATGGTATGGATAATTTATCAGATGCAGGAATCAATAGCCGTTGAGCTGTCTGGAGGGTGGATTTAATGCAGAGTTTACTATATTGGGAAATAAAGGTGGGAAATAGGTATCTGAACAAAACGGGGTCCATTGAAAATAAAGTTGATTAAAAACTTTATAGTTTCTAAGTTATATGAACACTTTTATTAACCAATAAAAGTTTTCCCTTCTTTCACAAAAAAACAGTATGCACTTGGTTGGGAGAGGAAGCCAAATGTTATACGAACCAGACCTTGCATTTTTAAAAACACTGAAAGACATTGAACAAAGTTTAACAGAATCCAACAAATCTGCAGCACCCACAGAATTTGCTTGCTTTGTCTTTTCCTGCCCCACAACAAACAAAATTTCATATTGTTATTGAAATGAAATTGGTTACTGTCAATAAAAAGTACCCATATACATAATTATTTAATTAATTTATATCCCATCTTTATTTTGTTTTAAAACCAACTGAAAATGGTGAACATATCTAACACCCCTCCCTCCTACTATTTTCCCCACAATAACAATCCTGTGAGATGAGTTGGTCTGAGTGAGAGAGCGACCAGCCAAACATCGCCCAATTGGCTTTTATGCTAAGACAGGACTGGAACCCATGATACCTTTCTGTCTAGCCAGGTGCCTTAACCATAGATCAAACTGGCTCTCAAAGAATGTGGGGAATTCCAAGGTATTCTTTTATCTTAGCTTAATTTTAATTAAAATACTTTTAAATTATGTCAAACATTTTTCTCCTTTTCTTAATATGGCCACTCGCACCCCTGTTGAAGGGCCAGTGTGACTCTCTCCCCTAAAAAAAAAACCAAAACAGTTCTGCAATAATATATAGAAACCTCCCCATCACAAGATCCATCACAAGATTCTCACTGATGACTCACACCTGACTCAATCACAAGACCTACTGACCACACAAAGCCCTTATAGGCAGAAGAACACTGACACCCCCTAAACTCTACTGAAGATGTTACCTAGCCTGGTAACAAAACATTCAGAGACCAACCCACAAGTTCAGTAAATGAATGTCTCCCTACTCATTCAGTCATATAGAAACCACCTAATCTTCTGAACACCCTATTGGGCTGCACTTTCCCCCACATCTGCTTACATCTCCCTAGACTCAGCTATCTCTCTTGACAGCTTGTCCTTTTCACTTCTCTCCTGTGGACTGATGAGAATTGCCACTAGTGAAGTGAATAGCTCTTCAGAGCCATTTCCCAAGCCATCCATCTAGTACACATCCTTTCAATACAGTTTTGAGATGGTCATGAAATCTACATTTAACAGGGCTACCTTATGGAGTGAATGGATCCCTTGTCCTTCAAAGTGATGCCTGTAGTTCACCAAGCTTGAGTACCAATGCAGCAAGCCTCTGGGAATGTAGTATAGGAGAGATGCATAATCTTCCTTTCACTGCAAATAGGATCTTTTTATTTGATGCAGCAAGTCCCCTTTGACCATTCCTGAGATAAGGCCATCTAATTTGTGGTGGCTCTACTGTTCATACTTCTCCTGTTTTCTGTCTTGTTTGCAACCAAAGTATAGTTTTTGACTTGCACAAATATGTTGATCCTTTTACTCTTAGGGAAAAATCTTTGGAATGGGGCATGATTTTTAAATGAATTACATGGCAATGAAGTGATTTGCAGATATCTTGAAGAGCAATAATAGAACCTCATATTAGTTGCAACAGGGTTCTCCATATTATATGAACCTCAAGTAATATATAGTTTTGGATTTCCTTAATTGGTTATACTGTAGTTAAAATGACTTTGTGAGCCCCTAGGGATTTCTGAGTTTCCATTGCTAAAAAATAAAATTTTGTAATAATATTGTTTGGACGAGTTCTCAGCTGGAAAACATTGGATTGCCTTGAAGCTATTTTTTTTTCTATTTTATATGTAAGAAGAATACAATTTGCATTCTGTCATTGTTAGATACGTTTCTGGCTGGCACTATAATTAACTAGCCATCATTGTTAAGCTTTCGATGTTCCTAATATGCCTAGCACAGAGATCACCCTGCCTTCTGTGTGAGGTTTTACTGAGATAAAGTACAAAATAAAGTAGAAAAATGTCTTAATGTAACTTACAAACCACTGTTTAATTAATGAAGCTTATTATAATATTAGCTCTTTTTTCAGCTCTGTTTTTAGAAGTGGGTTTAAGACTGAATTCCTTGATAAGTCTTGCTTGTAACAAACAGCTATACATAATCTTCAACCAACCACCACCAATGGAACCAGAATTTCTATCACTAAGCAAGGCAATTGTTAAGTGATTTCTTGCTGATTTTAGAGCCTTTTTTTGCAATGCATGTTTGTTAAATGAATCATGGGTAAATTACAAAAACCTAGCTTCCTCCATTGATTTTTTTTTTCAGAAGTTGATTGGAAAGATCACATATGACAATCACATGACCACACAATTCTGCAACCATGCATAAATCTATTGCCAAATGTTTGAATTTTTATCAAATGACTATATGGCTATGATGGTCGTAAGTGCAAGGCCAGAGGATGTCATTTTTTCAGTGTTTTTTTGTAACTTCAAACTTTTACTCAAACGAATTACTGTCAAGGATTATTTGTACCCTTCTCTTGGACTTCATGTTTCCTTTCCTAGATTATGATCTCCTCAGTCTGCCTTATCTGCTTCTGCTTTCTTCTCCCTACTCATTCATTCATTCGTTCATTCATTCATAAATTTGTTTAGGTGCCCAGCTCAACCATGTGACTCTGGGTGGTTTACAGTTCTAAAATTATAAAACGGTTAAAAACATTAAAGCACCTGTAAAATAAATAAGCACAAGCAGCCACCATGATGATTAGTCAATAGCAGTAAAGCCAACTAATGGGACTGTTAACACAATCTGAGCACCAAGCCTGGGTATATAGCCAAGTTTTTAAAACCTCGCAAAAGGTCAGCGGGTCCTTTCTTAGGCTTTTCTCTCAGAGGTAGGATTCAAAATTTTTTACTAGTGGTTCTGTGGACATGGCTTGATGGGCATGGCTTGGTGGGCATGACAGGGAATGGCTACTGCAAAATCCCCATTCCCTCCCCACTCCTGGGGGAAGCTTACTATTGCAAAATCCCCATTCGCTCCCCACCCCACTAACCTGCTTTCCAGCTCCGTTCTCCTGTGCAGGGCAACAAAAGAAGACCCAGGTGATCAGCTGGGACTCGGGAGGCAGAGAATAGATGGGGGTGGAGCCAGTCAAAGATGGTATTTGTCGGTTCTCCAGACTATTCAAAATTTCTGCTACCGGTTCTCCAGAACTGGTCAGAGCCTGCTGAATACCACTTCTGCTTTCTCTTCATAGGGCCTTCCTCAGTCAGCATACATATGTGGGCTGGCTGAGGAATTCTGGGAGTTGAAGTCCATTCATGTTAAAGTTCCTAAGGCTTAGAAATACTATCCTAATGAGATAAATTGTTTTGTAGACATTAGACTCTTTTCTTTTTACAATTACATTCAAGGACAACTTGGCCTTTCTAATCATTCAGTTTACTATGGCTGGAAGGAGCAGATGGATTTATCTGAACCTCTCTATCACAACAGTGCAAAGCAATCCAGCCAAGACATGCTTTCCATTACTTCTTTCTCCTCCTAGAAGGAAAGTAGCAGAGAGCTAAAGGGTGTTCTTGTGCTTCTCTAAACATTGCCTATTGCTTCCTTCATTTGTTCTTCTTAAGTCTGACAGGATAGGGGCAGTGATGGAAAGTATCCTCCCAGGATACTTCAAAATTTGAAAGGACAAGTGGATTAGTTGCTTGTGACATATGTAAAACTAATTAAATACGTTTAAATAGAATTTTAAAAAATATTTTGATATTGGGAATTTCTTGGGAGATTGACTGCATTGGATCTATAATTTAAGGAAAAATAATTGCAGTGATATAGGAAGTAGTGAGAAGTGTGTGCAGATGAAAGAAAGAATGTGCATGAGTGCATGCATACATATTTATAGGTGGCAAATGAAGATTCTGCTCCCAGACCTGTCAGTCTCAAAAAGGCCCTGGTTCATTGCCAGTGTGCCTTTCCTCTCTAAATTGCTGGAGGCTTGAAGAGAAAGAAACAGATATCCATACTGATCCTATGACCCTATTATATAAATGTTATATAGTTGTTCATTTGTTTGTTTATTGAGGCAAGTCATGCAGTATATTCATTGTCTTACTCCTAGTGGGCTTTGGGCAGTTTTCAGTTATCACGAGCATATAAAATACAAAACTCATAATATTTTATAAGTTCATTAAAATGAATACAAGAATGACTAAAAACCTTCCAGAAAACAGTTTACTATGGATATGCAGGAGATAATATGAAAAACAGGAACAGAACAGAAAAATGTAACACCTCCAGCTCACTTCCCAGACTTATCCCTTCCTCCCCTCCCCCCGTTTCTTATGACAGCGAAAGATGCAACGCGATAGGAGAAGATCTTTGAAGCTGACATTTGGCTCCTAGAAAAGGAAAACTACGTCTAAAAGAGAGAGGGAGAAATTTATAAACAATTATTAAATCATTAACATACAAAAGATACCTCCTTGGGCTTTTAGGATACTTGGACAAAATGCTTTGAAATTCATTAGGGGCTTTAATATCATTTCTTAACCCATTG
>BHFT01013373.1:0-12337 GCA_004320025.1 Laticauda laticaudata
TTAAGCCTTTGCAATGGCTTGTGGGATGGGTTAAGATAGCAGTTAGGTGGCAGGGATACCTGTGGGAATATGAGCAGGGATACTTTGGATGGTAATAGCTGTGGCGATAGATAAACCTCCAGTGCAAGCATAGTGGGATGTATTGTCTACCCTCCCAGTGCCGACACCTATGCTCTTTTTTATCAATAACAATGTAAGCATTGATCCCCACATTTGAAACACAAAAACAAACTCTTTATAATGCCCTGTTCATTGTAGGGCCCACCACAAACATACAGGCCCAATTCTCATCCGTGTGATTGGAGATAGGCCTGAAGTGAACATCCATTAAGCATCTACCATCCTGTCTTTGCCACTCCACCGCTCCAGCTGGGAAGTTGCCACCAGTGTTTCAGGAGGTTGCCGCTGCTTTCTTCCCTTCCCGTGAGCCTCTGTTGTGGCCTTGCAACATCCTTGAGTGTCGATATGGGTTTCGCCCTTGCCTCCATTCCCCAGGGCTCCATGGTTCCTCATTGCCTTGTTGGAGGTCAAGAGCCTTGTCTTGCAACAACTGGGTAGCGGATGCGCATTGAGATTGTGGAGGAGTGCAGCAAAGCTCCACGATCCTCCTCATGGGTCTGGGGGGCGCATGCTTGCATCGTGGTGAGGTAGGAAGTACCTAGTAACCTGGTTGGCCAGGATGCCAAAGGCGTTCTCCACCACCCGCCCCTTGCCCTTGGACAAGCCTGTAGTTGAAGATCCCTCTCTTCACGGTGGTCAGGAAGTCTGGAAGTGTAGGGCTTCATGAAGTAGGTCTGGAGGAGAAGGGCGTCATCCCCCACGATGACAGTAGGGCCACATCTTGCGATGTCGTTTGGGCAGGGGTTTGATCTGGGAAGCCCACATGAGGTTGCCTTCCAGCCCCTCTTGAGTTGACTGGCGTTGTATACTTGCATCTGAAGATGAGCTGGTAGCCTAAGCATCAATGTACATGAACTTGTAGTCAAGGCATCGGACCATGGTGAACGAGGACGATGCTGAAGAAGCCCTTTAGTTGAAATAAGTGAGCCCGACTGGCTTGGCAACTTGGCAGGCCACGTGCTTGCCATCCGATGGCTCCAATGGTGTGTGGGAAGTTCCACCTCTGATACCACTGTCTCTGCAACTTTCTTCCATCCTTTTCAGTGAAGGGGCACTGAGGAGCTCCTCCTTGTATTCTTCGATGATTGGCCTGCCACCACTTCTCTGACCACAATTGCTGATGGTGTTGTGTGGCACCCTCCAGCCGTAACTGCATGCTTTTGTAGGTGGTCCCTGAGCCAGGTGGCGCAGAGTGAGTGCCACCTGAGCCCAGGTTCAAGCTGGCCGAAGTTGTGTTCTGCTTGCAACCTGGGTGTCAGGCATGCACAACTTCAATCAAACATGGGTGGAGGCATCCTCATGAAGTTTCTGGAAGCGCCGTAGTGTGCTTCGTTGCCTGAGGTTCCACCATCAGCTTTGTACAGTCGTCCTCTGCTTCTTCTCCCGATCCATTTCGGACCCAGACGCTTCTTGGCCACCTCCTTTCTTCCCATAAAGGAGTTCACAAGCCTGTAGATGGCTTCGTACTGTTTGCAGAAGGATGGTGGCTGCCCAAAAAGGAACATTGTACGATCCCACGGTGCATGGACTGGATGCTGTGGAAAGGAAGAGTCAGATGAAGGCTGCAGAGGTCTGCACAGGTGGGCTGCTGGTCTGGAAAGTGAGATGGCAGAGAGTTGCTCCCCCTTTTTATAGCAGTTATAGGTGTCCCTTTGCATCCCTCTAGGCCATCCTCTAGCATCCTCTAGGCATCCTAAATGTCCGACCATAGTCCCCCTCTGCGTATTGTTTTTTTTCCGTTTTTAAACGCTTTGTTTCTGCTTGGCACCCGTTCTGCATCTTGCTCTGCGTCGTTCCGCTTCCTCCCGCCATCCGGCGGAGTGTGCGTTGCGCGAATGCCGCCAGCGGACGCCCGCGATATTGCGGATGCGTAAGCGATGGCATAAACGGATTCGTAGCGATGCGTAAGGGATGCAGAAGCGGACTTGGTATGCAAAATGGATACATTTTCCGCACAAAAGTGTAGTAAGCCCAAAACTTTGGAGCGATGAAACGTCAATAGAGATGCTGGACGGATAGAGAGGAGCCAAACAGAGGCAGTTGAGTACATCGCGTTTCAACGGATGGCATGGTTTTTTGTCCATTTACATCCTCTTTGCATCCATTGGTTCGTGTGACAATAGGCTTAATAAAGTGAAGATAGGAAAGAGGGAACATTTTAATTATTATAATGACTTGGAAAAAAAAAGAATTTTTAGAAAGTTTATAAGTGTTCCACAAAGAAGTTTGATATTCAGTGAAAAGAAATGTTAAAGATGTTAAGATTTTAACTTAATATTAATGAAGAATTGAATTGGAAAGGGAATGAGTGTTTATTTACTTATTTTTCATATATATATAATTTTTTAAAACATGAGTGTGTATTTTAAGAATTCTAACCAAGCAGAAATTCTATTGGAAGTTAGGTGCTATATTAGAATGTTATAATTTAAAGGCCGCAATTGAAGTTTAAATAAGAAATTGAATGGATTAAAAAATAAAAGATATAAAGGTGTCCTACTCCAATTAGTAACTACAGGGAAAATGAGAAAAGATAATTATCAAATTGAAAACAGGACTGACAAAAGCTTATAAATATAATTGATTAGAAAACATTTAAACATAGAAAAAGATATATAACTGAATTTAGATAGATAATTAAAAATAAAGTTGAGAAAACCAAGGAGGGGAAAAAATTATGGAGAAAATGTTAAAACAGTAATAAGATATGGAATAGAACACAAAGATGAATATGAAATTGAGTTTGTGTCTGTATGAAGAAGTAATAACCTCAGATCATGCTATTCTCAAAAAAAGATGTTTTATTTGTATTATGTTTTTGTGAAAACTCAAATAAAATTTATATTTTTAAAAAATTGGAGTTACGATATGGCCCTGTCTGACATCATTATGGGTAGGTATATTTTTAGTTAGAGAACCTTTACACTTATATAGACTTTGAAATGAGTATTTGAGTAGGACCTTAGCTAAGCATAAGATTCTGAAACCCAAAAATGTTATTCCGTGTAACACATATGTAATCTAAAATACCACAAGTTTTGTAAATGGTATGTAAAACCAGATTTCATACTTCCTAAAATATGGAAGTTACATAAATCAAGGAAACAAGTTGTGAGCCTACACTATTTCTTTTGGGGTTTCTAGAGAGCCAAGGTAGATCATTTATAACATAATGCTCAGGAATAACATCCAAGTGTACAAAATCTTCTAAGAAGGTCCCCACTCTGGCATTAAAGTATCCTTCTAGTATTTCAGTAGCTTCAGGGTGATTTGATGTTTTTGCTTAGCACTGACTTTTCTAGATTCACTCAAATATTCAGAGAAAAGTAGGTAGATAATAGGTATATGTTTAATAGACTGTTTTAAATGATTTATATGAAAATTTTATAGCTAAATAATGGGAGAATCATTTCCAAGGATTAATTCCTATTCCAATTAGCCTAGACCTACCTTGGCAACTGTACTGAGTCCTCCTGATGCTGGTCTTTTAGTCTTATATTTCCTTGCAGGAATAATTCAGAATCTGAAGGTTAATAAATTAATCTTTTCCTTATCTTTAGTCAACCATGTCTCCTAGAGTTCTATGAAATCAAATTAGAAACTCCACCCATGTCAAAATTTCATGCTGAAATATGGGATGAACTAGTAGATGGTTTCTTAAAATAGATATTTTCTTGACAGTTGTGGGGTAGCAAGCTCTATTATACCTCAAATTTGCTCAATAAAGGCTTTGTTTTAAATAACATGCTAGAAAAAATAGGATTTTTTAATGAATGAAGGATTCTTTTAGACACTCTAAAATTTAGAGTATCTCCTGAAATCCACCAAACTGCCTTTCACAGTGTAAAAGCTGACAGAGAGAAAGATGGCCACATTTCTGGATCCCAATTTTCTTCTATTTCTTCTATCATTTTATTATTTATTTACATATTAGATTTACCCATCTTGTCTAGAGGCAATTTTGGATTTGTAGAGTAATCTGATTTGTAGAGTAATCTGATTTGGTTGTCAGCAATACATTTGTTTGTGTTTCATCCATTGTTTTCTGTAAGGGTGAAATTTGCTTTGCATGTTTCTCTGGATATAGGCTTAAATCTCTTAACTTATTCCTCTCTCTGTTTAGATTCCAAATTAAGACCCATCTTTTCACTACTATTAACTGCTTTTGAATTACAACTGTCTCTGCACAAGTTAACTGTATATGCCCCAGACATTTTTCCAGCCTCCAGAACTGTCTCAGTCTCTATGTTACTAAAGTATAGATTTCTGTTATTTTCAGGTGAGTATCAGGCAAAAGTAAGCTAAGTCATTAAAGGAGACTTAACATAGTTAAATACAACAAATGTTCATATACAGGAAAATCTTAGCTATGGATAGACATATGTAAAAATGTGTTCTTGCCCATATTGTCTATATGTTCAACTTCAAATCATATCATGTGTGGTCTGAATCACAAAAAAAATCCTGTCTCTCCCAAATATAGTTGAAATGCCTAAGATTTTGCATTCTTTCTTATGCCTAGAATAATTTATGTATACATATGGACAAGATTGGTGTAGTTGTTCAAAGTTGATTAAACAGATTCTGTCTCTTAGTATTGAGCCAAGTGTAGAAACTGAACTTGGCATTGCTGATGCATTATTATTAAGGTTTAGTTCAATATTTTTTTCCAATGGAAACTCATCTTGCTTTGATTATTCTGGACCTACTTTTCCATACATTATTCAAATTTGTGAATAAACTTATTTTGAAGTCCCTTATTCATTTAAAGTTCAAACTTTCTTATATGGCCCAATGGTAATTGGTAATGACCAATGAAGAACAACATCCAGAAATGCATCTTAGGGATAATTGAATTTCCAGATAAATGGCATGCTTTTTAGGGGTTTGGTTCAGGATAATGTGCCATCATCAGAATTGCATGAGGTGTTAGAAACCATAGCATTTCAATTTCTCAAACAACGTCTGATTCCAGGATGAAACAGAATCATTAATTAAAATCAGGGAAGCCAGGCCTATGGGAGAAAGAAGAGACTTTACCCAACCTGAGAGGCTCATGACCAAATATGGACCTCCATTTTGCCCATACCGTTAGGAAAACTGTGGAACTTCTAAAATATGTTCTTTAAGAATTCAGTTTGCCTCCTCTTCAAAGTAAAGTTATTCTGAATATAAGTTGTACTAATATATGTTGTACAGTTAGTGTAGTAGGTATGAACAATGCATCTCTGGAGCAAAAGAGTGCAGGACTGTTGTCCATTTCTGAATGTTTTTGAACAACATATTTCATGTCCACCCAGTATTTACTAGTAACAAGAAACTCTACCCTTTAAATATTTGAATAATGTTAACCTGTTCATTTATATGGATGAACAGTTGTCTGGCATAAATTTTAGAGCTTTTAGCAAAATCTTCTACAGTGAAATATACAATAGGCATATAATATTTGCTTTAAGCCAACTGGCATTTGAGATGGAATTATAGAATCATTTGCATATGATAGCATTGGAGTATGGTTATTCTTTAAGTTTGGAAGATGAAGCGCTTGATTCTTATTAGTACTGGAGAATTGATGTACTAATTAAACATACTTGTGCCAAGATTCATCCCTATTCCTCTGCCAATAATATTTTCCTTGGTTCACTGGCCCTGTATAATGTGTACAACCTTTAAGATAGAACTCTTTTAAAGTTTATATATAAGGAGAAGCAGTTGCTATGGTAAAATTCTTAGATTATTATATTTCTAGAACTAACCTCAAAAGTGAATCTGAAGTCAATAAAACCCACATGTAGCAGAAATCCTCACTTATTTTTTTCATCTGGATGTTATAAAAGAAAATCATGATCAAGTGTTATCCTCTGAAGCTTGCTTTTCAGGCAGAATGGCTAGTCAAATGGTCTCCATTTATGTTTTTTGGAAGAGGAAAAGAGCTGAGTCAGATACAGATATTCTTGACTATTTTATAATCCACCTAAAGAACTTTCAATCTGATGATGGTTTACAGATTGGATTAGCAGAGGTAAAAAAATAAAAAAAAATATTGTTGAAAATTTATTTCTTTAAGGATGACCAATGTTATCAATATTAAGTCTCAGAACAAATCATACCATTAAGTGAGAGAAAGACTATAGTTCTTTCAATTCAGAAAGTTCAGAAGCTTCAGTATTATTATTTCTAGTTTACAGTAAAAATAACAATATTCTATTAATACATAGTGATAAAACTCTCATTCAAGGTAGGTATGATAGAAAAAGGGGACACTGTCCTTTTTGCTGCAAAAATTCACTTTCTAAACTATTTAGGCCTACAAGAAACATTATTTTCATGGCACACATTATAAACACTAAGTATGGCACTAACAGGTATGCCACTAACAGGTATGCCTTTAATATACCTTGCTTATTTGGGAGAAATTTGTTATTTGTGATATCAATTTCCAATGCTACAGTTTTGGAAAATTCAATGCATTGCAAAAAGAAACACTGATATTTCTGCAATAGGAAATAAGTGGCCCAGTGTATGAATCTATCTGGCATAAGTTATCTCCCAAAATTCTTCTTTGATCAAATTTATACCTTTATTGGTCACTGCTACAGGAACAATATGTATATCATTAAGACACTTTTTGCATCCATGCGGTTTTCCCAAGATTGTGAAAATAAGGTATGAGGTGGCTCCCAATTTTTTTTTCATATATATGATTTCTACACTATTTTCATAGTAACAACATTGCTATTACAGATAGTTCTTGACAGTGACCATTCACAGTTGCAACAGCTCTGAAAAAAAGTGACATGACCATTTTTCACACTTATGACCATTTCAGCATACCCATGGTCACATGACCAAAATTCAGGTGCTTGGCAGTTGAGTCATATTTATGACAGTTGCAGTGTTTTAATCACTGTGGCAAGAAAGGTTGCAAAATGAGGCAAAGTTCACTCAACAAATATCTCATGTAACAACAGAAATTTGGGATTTAATTGTGACTGTAAGTCAAGGACTTCCTGTATTCTAAATCCAGTGGTGGGATTCAAGTTTTTTACTACTGGTTCAGTGTGTGTGGCTTGGTGGGCATGGCAGGGGAAGAATACTGTAAATTCCCCAGTCAGAGGTTGTATTTGCTAGTTCTCCAAACTACTCAAAATTTCTGCTACCGGTTCTCCAGAACTGGTCAAAATCCGCTGAATACCGCTAAATAAAGGTTGTATCCCTATTTTTTTTAAAAAAATCCAAATAAAGAGAGATATATGATCTCCCTAGGATATATGATAGGCATTGAAGATGATTCTGTAGCTTCTAGAATTTGTAGAACTTCAATTAGCCCAGTCCCATAGCTAAATCTTACGGAATTTCTGGTCCTAAAACACCCCAGCTTTCAGCTCTAGATGTGTTTCCATCCACTTTTTTATAATTGTACTGATTTCTATATCTTCTCATCTCAGTGCTCATTTAGTTCTACAGAAGAATTATTGAGTTGATCATCTGCACCTCAGTTCTACAGAAGATTTATTGAGTTTATCATCTGTATCCCTATAACTGTCTGGTTTGGTTCTGCAACCCAACAGGACAGACACAGACTTCAGAGGATAATTAGGACTGCAGANACGACTGTAACTTTGTCACTTGTATCTTTGCGATCTATATTGACTGTTTCCTAGTATGATTTGATTGCTTATTGTACCCTATAACTATCATTAAGTGTTGTACCTTATGGTTCTTGACTCTTGACTTTGACCAAGACAAATTCCTTGTATGTCCAATCACACTTGGCCAATAAAGAATTCTATTCTATTCTGTTCTGTTCTGTTCTGTTCTGTTCTGTTCCGTTCCATTCCGTTCTGTTCCATTCCATTCCATTCCATTCCATTCCTATTCTATCTGCTCCATGCAGCTTAAGCACTTCTGCTATCTTTTAAATCAAGCTGCAATATAAATACCCAATAGCATCTGCAATCATGCATTTACCCAGGTTACATTTTCAGTAGGCACAAGAGTAATTAATTATAAGAATATCATATTAAGAATATTAATATTATTTTAAATTGACTGGTTTTAATATTTGCTTTAATGTCTAATGTTTGTTTAATGTTGACCCTTTTAATGTTGACTGGTTTTAATGTTTGTAAGCCTTCCAGAGTTACCTAAGGATGAGATAGATGGCCCATAAATTTAATTAATAAATAAAATAAAAATAAATATCCATACAATGGAAATTCAATATTCAGCAGTTTGTTAACCAGCTCCCTCCTAATAGTTCATCTGACTGAGCAGTAGATGGTGATGTTGTCCTCCCATCAAAATTCAAGTGTACTGATATTATTTATATTAATATATAATTAGTTGGTACATAGAATGTTTTACTTGTGGCTATTGTGGATAAATCTTTGAGGCTGGGGAATTTTACACAACAGAAAAGAACAGGAAATGTGTTTTCTTTGTTGCTTTGATATTTATAACACACTTTTCCCCAAAAAACTTTCCCTTTATTTTGTATTTGTTAGATTCCATCTCAGATATTGCATGCAGTCCTGGCCTGATACTTTAAAAATGCTTCAGACAAACTGCCATAGGTCCAAACAAAGCAATGAGATTGATCATGCTGAATATAAACAAGTATCTATGAAGGAAGAAAACATAAAAATGAATATGTTAAATGCTAGAAGTATGTAAAAAGGAATCTCATAGAAAATCAATACCTATCTATTTCCTAGTTTTCCAATATGCAGAAATAATGAAAATTATGAAAACAATTTTAGCAAGGGAAAATAATAATGAAATAATGAAAACAAGAATAATTTCATAACAGAATCCAAGTGTTGGCAGATTTAATTTGGATTTATGCCTGAGTAAGATGTTGGACTTAGATCTTAAAAGTTTATTCCAACATGATAATTCCATGACTTTATAATTCTAAATTTTTCTCGCTTTCAAAATTATTGAAATATAGATTAAAGCTTTATGCTGTAAATATTGGAAAATATAAATGAAATGAAAGAAGTTGCTGCCTGCATCTATTCCACTCTAGATACTTCAAGTACTGAATACTCTTATTAAGCATACATCATAATTTTTGCCAGCTAGATCAGCTGTCAAACTTCTGCCATTCTGGCAAAGTAAGAGAAATATCTAAAATATACATATTTTGAAACCAATCTTTTTATGAAAGACCATTGGTAATAAAAAATATACAGAATAAAACTGAGTGGAAAATAGAAAACTAGAAAATAAAATAATGTTCTGGAAATTGAAAATATCTACTGAAAGGAATAATTTCTGTTTTTTTTGTTTTTTGTTTTGCAAAAAAAGAGTCTTGTCAATAAATGATCAAACCAGCTTTGGCTAGAGACATTTGAAAGAAGATTCAACATTAAACAGAAATAAAAAAACACAATCAATTTCATCTAAATAACTAAGTCTGAGGATATAAACAAGGAGGTCTTCCTAGACCTTTAAATTCTGAAATTTTACCTTTATTTTGGGAACCGGAAAAATTATGCTCTAATAAACAAAGTATAAATAAACAAAGCAACTGAGGCCAATTATTCAAAAATAATTATTTTCAGAAAAACCATACCAAAAAGGTCTCTGTTGAATGAATTTTCATGATTATTATAGGTATACTCCTATCTTCTGATGTACAATGGCTTCATATGTATGGAACTCCTTGTTTATTCAGTTAAAAATGCCAATTTATGTGTTCAAAAGATTTTATAACTATATTCATAATTCTTCTTGTGCAATGATGAATAAGAAAAGCATTCTTGACAGGATCTCTATGTGCTCATATGATCAACTGTGATAATAATAAAAATAATAATCAAAAAGAGCCTTTTGAAATTTGTTACAGATTATGTGATTTCTAGAAACATGTTAAACTAAACATTTTAAGCAGATATGCAAAGAGCTGCCCATCTCACACAATGTGACTTAAAACAACCATAAAACAATTTTGAAATGGAAAAGTACATATAAAAAATGATGTTATTATAACAAGCTAAAAGAGAACATCAGATTATAAACAATGGTCTCATCTAATCAAATTACTATTCTTTTGTGATTTCCAAATGTGTTGACAGGTATTAAGGGATTTCTAAAAGGTTGGGAGAGATTGAACCAGTCTCACATTATGGGAGGATAATGTTCCACAGCGTATGTGCCATGGTAGAAAAGGACAGTCACCTGGGTCTCATCAGATGTAATTCCTTTATAGATAGGATCTGCAACATCTCTCTTCTACTGGTCCTGATAGAATGGGAAAATATAATTGGGAAGAATTACCCCTTGAAATGATACTTGAAATGATCAAAAATAACACCTTATATTGGACCTGGAAGCAAACTGGTAACCAATCCACTTGATGGCTTCTTGGAAAAATAGCGGTGGCCAGACAAATCCTTTCAATTTGCTGCCTTTCTGAGGTCTGCACAGCATTGCAGAAAGCTTCTGAAACTGTGAAAACTATATTAAGGCAGCAAGCAGAATGGCAGATCTCTCAGCCGCATGGTGCATTTCTGGAAGTGACCACAATACCAGAAAGCAATTCAGCTGCTGGAAACATGGTGGCCACTTCTTCACGAACACATCCTGCACTACCTTTTGGGAACCTCTGGGGCTTGAAGATTTCCAAATGTGCAGACTACATTAGTGAAGCAGAACAAGTCAATTTTTTTCCTTGCCTACATGACACAGTTCCAGAAGCAGCCACCATATTTCCAGCTGTTGAATTTTATTTTGGTAGTTTTAAATATTGTCTTGTTTCTGGAATTGCACCACATGGCTGTGCAGTAAAGTAATCCATCCTAGCATTCTGGAAGGCTTCCAGACTCTTAAAAAAGCAAGAGTTTTCTTGTCCTGGTAGGATGGGATTCAGGATCTGGGTCTGCAGGGCTCCAGGGTGAGTGAGAAAGACCTATCGGGATCCAAGCAGTGGAACAGAGAATGTCTCAGGGAGAGGCCTTGTAAGGTCTGGGGCAGGCACCTGCACATTTTTAAAGATTACATTGGGAGAACAATGGGGGTTGTTAAGTGAGATGCTTCTCTTTATGGTTATCACAACATGCAACCATAATGGTCAGACTCCATTAAAGTCATATTCTGAGGACTACCTATGCACACATGTTCCGGTAATGGTAGTCTATTTTAATGGAGACTTTCAGGTGCTAAACGGTGAGATTCAAAAATTTTTACTATCGGTTCTGTGGGTGTGGCTTGGTGGGCATAGTGTGGCTGGGTGGGCATGGTGTGGCTTGGTGGGTGTGGCTTGATGGGCATGGCAGGGGAAGGATACTGTAAAATCTCAATTCCCAACCCTCTCCAGGAGAAGGATACTGTAAAATCCAATTCCTTCCCCACCATACTAAACTGCTTTCAAGCTCTGTTCTCCTGTGCAGGACAACCAAAGGAAACCCAGCCAATCAGCTGGGACTTGGGAGGCAAAGAAGAGATGGGGGTGGGGCCAGTCAGAGGTGGTATTCTGAACTACTCAAAATTTCTGCTACCAGTTCTCCAGAACTGGTCAGAACGTGCTTAATACCACCTCTGGTGCTAAACTGCAAATATTTGGACAAATGTAGTCAGTTGGGTAGACTGAAATATCATGTTTTTTGCATCTGCTCACCAGTTCTCTATAACTTTAAAAATATTCAAAAACTAATGGGTATGATGCCTCCTGCGCATGCACCGCTTGCCTCTGAGCATGTGCATGACCCCAATGTGCCCCATGCCTCTCTGTATGCACACTCATCTGCCATGAGCGCATCTCCTGAACGAGCATCCCTCCCTGTGCATGCATGGCAGATACTCGACAAACACTGGCTGATGGGGTGCGTGCTCATGCGCAGTGGATCTGTTCTGGGCAACAGCTCGTATGCCAGCAGAAATGGCTCTGCATGCCACTTCCGGTAGACATGCCATAGGTTTGCCATCATGGTTCTATCAGGTTTTGCTCTACTATTAAAATATTGATTACTTGTGCTCAGTTATTAGTCTGGAAAAAAAGTTAATGTTGTTTTCATTAGACGTGATCCTGCAATTTTAATCAAAGTATAAAAGGACATTATGAGAATGGTTCAAAAGTTGTTTGTTTAAATAATGTATAGGTACCTCGCCAGCAGGAGAGGCATCCAGATAATGATTTACAAGTGAATAAAGAGGCAGATCCAATTTTAAGACTCTTAATCTGAACAGACACAGTACGAAAAAAAAAAAAAGA
>BHFT01013376.1:0-10239 GCA_004320025.1 Laticauda laticaudata
CAGGCAAGCCTGTATAAAAAGGGCTGCCGCGGCTTTAGCCAGCTGTTCTGTTACTGTTGCTTGTTTGAAATAAAGACATGTTTACTGGAACCCGGTCTACCGTGCGTTCTTCCGGACGGAACACTAATCAATGTAGCACATTGATTAGATTAGATTAGATACATTGATTAATCAATGTAGCACATTGATTAGATATAACCCCCCCACCATTGCAAACTTCCAAGGGGACAAAAAATTGGCTTTACCATATTAATGTGAATTTGTTTGTTAAATTTATATTCTCTGTTTTTAGGGTCTCAAGATAGCCTACAGAGTACTTCTTCATTGATTTTTCCATAACAACTTCCTGGTGGTCTAGATTGGACAGAGAGACAATAACAGACCTAAAGTCACCTATGGAGTTTCTGTGGTTGAGAGGGTGCCTTTGACTGGGATTTTCTCAGCTTTAGTCCAACACTTTTGCCACTACAGCAGGTGGGCTTTCATATAGTCACACCTTACAGCTCTCAGGAGGCCAAAACAAATTCAGAATTACTCCTTGCTGCCTGTACTTTATGTGACTCGCTGTCTGTTGTTGCTGCTTTATTTGTAGCAACAACAGACAGTGAGTCACATATAATACGGATAGCAAGGAAAAAATGTTCTTTCCCACTTCAATCAGTTATTTCTTCTCATCTCAGGCTCTTCAAATAATTTCTGTCCCTATTTTCCCACATAGTTGAGACATTTTTGATTTTTTTTAGGGAAAGCTTTAATTACTTGGTTTTTCACTCTCTGTTCTGTGTGTTCTAAAGATGAACCATGGGAATAAAACTATCTCAAAACATTTAAGTTTTAACATTTAGTTTTGACAAGACATTTGTTTAGATTAATCACAAAATGACATCGCAAAAATGATTTCCATGCTACAAAAAAGTTAGTTTGGAAGTGACCCAGAAAACTCTCTAATTTCCCTTGCTGTGGCTTACTGAACTAATGTAAGGCACTTTGTATGTGGCAGGTCCTCAGCTATTTGTCTTCTCATATGGCCACAGTGGTGACCCAATATTTTCTCTTCTGTAGTCTTGGATACATCATCTTCACTCACTGAATGGGTCTAGGGTAACTCATTGTGGCTAACTTACTGGACAAGTTGCTACCGCCAACTCACCATGGGACAACTCACTGCAGGACAACTTAATATGAGATAACTGTACTCTAGACCTGTTACTCTCTTAATATACTTAATAATATTATTCTTGTTAATAATAATATTATAGTTATCTTGCACTGAGTTTTCTGTGGTGGGTTGCCCTGCAACAAGTTGGCCATGTTGAGCTATCCTACAGGAGTTGGTCATGATGAGTTGTCACATTCTGTTACCAAATAGTTCTCTTTATGAAGTAGAATAGATTATCTGCTATCCTGATTTCCATCTCTGTTCAGCTACTTTATATATATAAAAGGGTAAAGCCTAGAAAAAAACAAAGACACTTTGGTATTGTCTATGCTAATGATCCTCAGTGCTGTTTCCAGTGGCTCTGGGAAGATATCCTCTTGATATTCAAATAGATGTAGATCAGTGGTAGTCAACCTGGTCCCTACCGCCCACTCGTGGATGTTCCAGCTTTCATAGTGGGAGGTAGGGATTTTGTCCCCTACTTTATAAATCACCATTACTGTGGAACCGGTGGGCGGTTAGAGAAAATTTTACTACTAACAGAGATACAAAAGTGGGCAGTAAGTATAAAAAGGTTGATTACCCCGATGCAGATAATCTGGATTGTCATTATTATGTCTTTCCCTTTTTGTCTCTCACCTAGAATTCTGATTTCTTTCATCATACTTTTACCTGACTTTTGTCCCATTTTTGCCTGTTAGCTGTTTTTGATGTCTGTTGATATTTAATAAATATACTCCAAGCTATATTTATTTTTCCTTGAAAAACCGTGATCGGATCTGAATATAGAAATTGACTGGAAGCATGCTAAGTGAAAACTAAACTACGAATCATTCTCTGTAATTTTCCAACCCAAAATACATTGCAGACAAGAAGTTAGTCATTGGCATGCTACATGTTTTGGATAATATCATTTTAAGGCATTTCTTTTAAGTTAACAAAGAATAGTAGATGACCCAGACTCTGTACTGAAGGACACGTGACATGGATTTTGTAGTATTGTTAATTAACATAGTTACTTTGTATTTGAATTTGACTTATTTTTCTCTCCTTTAAAATGATGATAAGACCTTATCAAACCCTTTTAGACTGGAATGTAGGAAAACTTTTTATCCTATTGCTGTATGGATTGATAGATAGCCTCTAACATTCCTAAACTGAAAAGATAAATTATAGAAGGGATAGCTGAATAATATCTCCTGGTAAGAAAAAGTTTGTTAATGCTAATTGGCATCTGGTTTGTCTGTTTGTGAACTTCAGACAACCTTTTCCTCATTAACACCTTAAATTTTACATGCCTTCTGATGTCAGACCTCCTTTAAATGGACATACATGTAACATGTTTGACCACATGTAGCTGACTTATTATGCAAATGAGAGGTTACTTTTAACCTGTCCAATCAACTTTTCTCTTGCATTTTCTTTTGATGTGTTAGCTAGAAAATGGAATGTAAGCTAAGGATCTGGTTTTCCGTCTTTAAATGAGAGGAATCTCTTTTGTCTGAATGTTCTGATAAATTGGTAATTAAATGATCTTCCTGTCTTGGTCTGTTGCACTGGAAAATAGGCATGCTGGGGCACAAGTCAGAAAAAGCCAAATTTGGCCTTCAATAATGAGCCGTAAAGTTTTCTCTTGGTTCCCTCTCAGTATCACATGACCTAAACATGTGATGCTCTAGCAAGCTTTCCAATCCAATCTGTTTGCTCATTTCTCTTATTTGGTTGCTCAGCTGCTCTGATTCATTTGTTTGGCCTTTTCTTAAGTCAGTACTTGCAGGGACTTTGCCTTATTAAAACCCCCCACACACTACAAGAAGTAGTTTGTTCAGCTGTACTTCAATTAAGTCCCCAGCTTGTTGTTCTCATCTCCCAGCCTGTCATAATTCTGCTCTCTTCTTTTCCATGCCATTGCTTCTTTCATTTCCCTCCTGAGTCTTGTTTCCCTGAGGTGATTTGCATATTTAGTCATTTTGTCATGAGAAGCCATTTTCTACTTCTCCACAAATGCTACTGTGAACATTTTCTTCATGGACTACTACAGAGCTGAGCCTTTTGTAGTTCTGGTGAAAGATGGTGATGACTCTTAGCATGCAATCTTGCTTGAAATTAACTCTGATAAACAAATAACTGGACACTTCTCTGCAGTGTTATTTGAGTGTTATTTTGTATAGAGAAACTAGTGTCATTTCCGAGTGACAACAAACATAGGATCTCTTTTCCCTTCCCCAAAGCACTTTCTGCTGGTTAATAACCCCAATAAAGTTATTTGATTTGATGCAACATAATATTCCTTGAGTTATGACTGTAACAGAGCCTACCCATCCCAGTTGTCATTCACAAAGCGGGTCAGTCTTGTGACCAACCAAATTTCAGTAATATTTTTGTGGCAGATGTTAAGTAAATCTACAGCAGTTAAGTGAACCAATGGTCTTTAATAGATGGTGTGGTCATTAAGCAAAACAATGGTCTGCTACTTATTTCCAGTTTGTGGTTTGACCAAAAACTGGAAATAAATGCCAGTTTTCAGCAAAACCTTTGTAAAATGTAGTCATATGAACATGGGGTGCTTGCAAATTTCCATAAAGATGGCCCAGATAGCAAGTGCCTGAAGCACTGTGACTTTGGGGAAGATGAAACTTCAAGTCTGGGTAGTAAGTACTCCCAGGTAGAACTTGGAACTTCAAGTCTGGGTAGTAAGTACTCCCAGGTAGGTTCATTGGAACTTTGGTTGCTAAACAACTGGTTGTAAGTTGAGGACTACCTTTAATTGCTTCAGATAAGCAGCAATTGTGATGTTTTGTGATGTTTCAAAAACCTGCAAAATCTGCTTGGTTCAAGACAGGAGAGGAACAGCATTTCTACACATGGAGGCCTTATACAGGACTTTTGCTATCCTGGTGGGTCTCTGCATGTTCATCCAAAGGTATCAGGTTTTGGCTGAAGCAGCAGTGATCAGCACTGAATATCCTAAAATGACAGGTTTCTATTTTCTACAATACTCTTGACATTGCATAGGCCTATGTCTCTAAGCATTTGGGATCTAGGCACATTTGAGAGCAAGTCATACTTCTAGTAGATTGGGGAGGAAGAGATCTGTCTGCAGGAACCTGCACTTTTGTGACAAAAGCCTCTTCGTGCTGTTGCACTGCAAACCCTGCCATTTTGATAATATATATGTCAAATGAACACACAAAAGGGTGGAGCTTGTGGTATGACCCTGCTCTTGCCATTTGCCTTTCATCATATCTAACAGAATAACAGAGAGTTGGAAGGGACCTTGGGGGTTTTCTACTTCAACTCCAGGCTCAGGCAGGAAACCCTATAGATGGGAGAGAGAGGTCTTATCCATACTCAAAATGGCTGTCATGCCGATGAGTCCCCAAACTCTTATCCCAGGGGACAATTTAAACGGTGTCATTATGTTTGCCACAAAAGATGCCTTGCTGAGAAAGCCAAATAGTGATGATACTAGCTCTTTTTAAACTAGATTTTGTTCCCAGAGTTCATGTCCCCAATATTTCATAGATGAAACAAGAACAGTCAATATTCTTGATACTTCTGTTCAAGGATTGGTTTTTTTCCAACTGCACATTAGAATAAAATTTTTCCTTCAGTTAAACTGCTTTAATTAACTTGTTACCAAACTGTGTCCTTATCAGTTTCCTTTTTGGGAAACGTAAATTTAATAGGATGTTGATGGTTACAATAGATCTGGCTTTATTCTAACATAATAGTGCTGTTCAAATATACTGACTGAGCCTTTGGATGTTAGGGAGATCAGCTTCAGAGCTGAGTAAGAATTTTCCAGCTCCAATTCACCATTCTTAAACTACTACATTCTATCTTTAAAATGAGATTTTTTTTCTTATGGAAAGCTTACTTTTTTGAACATGATCTATTTATAAAATTGGAACTCTGCATTTGTACAATTAAAGAGACCAGTTTGTAGACTATATTAATGATCTCCACTTTTCCCAATTCTCTTTTGATAGCTCTTCTTCCCATGCCCTTCTGTTAAACTATGGAGATCGTTCTTCCATTTCTTTTTCTTTAAAGAGCTCAGTTTGTTGGAAGTAATTGATAATCCAGCATCTCAGAGGTGGGGGAATAGCAGTGAAACTCTGTTATTGAGTTAAATTTACCTCATGTGTTTGATGATGGCCTGTAGGCCCTGTTCTGTTGAGAATATTGGTAATCATTGATGACAACCTACAGGATGGAAGTGGAAGAGCTGAGCCAATCAGATGAAAGAATGTGGATTTAACAAATTCAATACAAAGTATTTCAGATGGTTTAAAAAGTTTGCCTGTTTTAGGGGATCAAAACTGATTTACTCTAAATCAGTAATGAGGGAACACTTTTTAGGGGAAAGACTCTCATGAAGGTAGTTGAGGTTCTTCTTCTTCTTCTTCTTCTTCTTCTTCTTCTTCTTCTTCTTCTTCTTCTTCTTCTTCTTCTTCTTCTTCCTCTTCCTCTTCCTCTTGACTTCTGGGAACTGCCTAGATAAATCCCTGCAGTTTTCATGACAATTTTTTTGGAAGTGGGCTGCCCTTGCCTTCTTCTTAGGGCTGAAAGAGACCACAACAGACTCAATGTTACCAATTTTTGTAGTTAAATCAGGACTAGAACCAGGGATGGAATCCGACCAGTTCTGTTGCTCTGCATTGCGCACACATGCGCAAGTCAACAAGTACAATTTATGACCTGCTGAATTGCCCGGACAGCTGAGCAGCGCTGCGTGTGGGTGCGCAGCAGTTGGAAAAGCCATTTTTCCTGCTTTTTCAACTGCAGCTGTGCCATGCAAAGCAGCTGAGGTTGAAAAAGCAGGAAATAATGGACAGGTAAGAGCCTGGGCAGGTGGGCAGGCGGGCCAAAACAGCAGAAGACACAGAACCAGTTCTGTGTCTGCTGCTCTTCAGAGCTACTGGTTCTGTAGAGATGGACAGAACCAATAGAATCCCACCCCTGACCAGAACCCACACCAGAACCCTGCTTTTTAGCCTGATTCCTTCAACCATATACTGCAGTGGTCTAGATGATCCATCCATCTTTCATGCCACTTGACCATGCTCTCACCACCTCTGTAAGTGACTTCATCCACCTTGCTGCTAGTCATCCTCGTCTTCTCTTTCCTTCTACCTTTCCCAGCATTAGAGCCTTTTCTAGAGAGCTGGGTCTTCCCATAGTGTGTCTGAAGTAAGATAATTTGAGCTGATCATTTGCGCCTCAAGTGAGAACTTCATGTTGATTTGTCCATCAATTTGTTTTCTGGACGGTCTACAATATTCTCAGCAGTCTTCTCTAAAACAAAGTTCAAAAGCATCAGTACTGTTTCTATTCTGCTTCTTTGAAGTCCAACTTTGCTTCCATAGAGAGTAAAGGGATGCATAATTCTGTTATGGTTTACACAACACTGAACTTTGTAGGCACACACATCTGAATATCTTTTCAAAAGCCCTTATGGCTGCTTGACCAAGTGCTAGTCTGAAGTGTGTTTCCTGAGTGCTTGTTCCTTTACTGTTGATGTTTGATCCTAAAATGCCAAAACTATCTATCACTTTGATATCTTCATTGTCTGTTCTAAAGTTGATTGCTCAACCTGTTGTCATTACTTTGGTCTATTTTTTTATATCGGTAGTTCTTGATTTACTTCAGTTCACTTATGATTGTTTGAAGATACAACAGCAATGAAAAAAATGACTTATGAGCATTTTTCCAACTTACAGCCTTTGTAGCACTCCCGTGGTCACGAGATTTATATTTGGATGCTTGACAACTGACTCATGTTTATGACGGTTGCAGTGTCCCGGGATCATGTGATCCCCTCTTGTGACCTTCTGATAAGCAAAGTCAATGGGGAAGCCAGATTCACTTAACAACCATGTTGCTAACATGACAACTGCAAAGATTCACTTAACAACGGCGGCAAGAAAAAATGTAAAATGGGACAAAATTCCAACTTAATAAATTTTTCACTTAGCAACATAAATTTTGGGCTCAATTGTGGTTGCAAGTTTAGGACTGCCTGTATTTAATTTTGTCTTATTTTCATCTTCCAGTCCAGCTTTGAATATATATTCTACATATATATTGAATAAACAATGGGAGAATACACAGTCTTATTGAACTCTTTTGACAATCTGGAGCTAATCTGCTTCACCATGTAATGTCTGGACTGTTCTTTATGACTAGTACCTGTGTTTTCCCAAAAATAAGTTCCGGTCATATATATATTTTTTGCCACCAAAAAAGGCATCACGTCTTATTTTTAGGGGGGAGATATCATCCACTGACTCATCTTACTTGCACGCATTCCCCCAGGCCTCCTTTTCATTGTCAGAGGCCTTCATGAACTTCTTTGGTTGGCAAGGCCAGCAATGATTTCCTAAAGGCCTTTGTAGCCAATAACAGAGCTACAGAGATCTGTTATCAGCTACAGAGACCTTCAGGAAAGCCTTGCCAGATGCAGAAAAAATGGGCAAGCAAGATAGATGTTGGGGTGTGTGAGGCTTGGCTGCAACTATCCAAAAGTAAGTAGTAGGGCAGCTCCACCCCTCGTCCCCACCCTAGCTTAATTTTTGACTGTGCACTCTGGAGTGGGCGGGGTCTTAATTTTTGGTGGAGGGTAGGGCTTATATTAGGCACACATGTAAAAATCAAGCTAGGACTTACTTTCAAGGTAGGTCATATTTTCAGAGAAACATGGTATATGTTTTTCATGGGGACAATGAGATATTCTGGGATTCCCATTTTTTGTGAGCACTTTCCATAGCTTGACATGAATGGACATAATCAAAGCCTTTTTAAAATATAACTGATGGAAGCGCGTACTAATATTTTCCGGTATTTGGCTTTTTCAGCAAGCATCAACAATAATGTCTCATGTTCCTCTGCCTTTTCTAAAGCCAGCTTGAACATCTGGCATCTCTTTTTCCATGTAGAGTTCTAATCTGCATCGGATAATCCTAAAGCATTATTTTGCAAACATGTGAAATTAAGGATATTGTATTGTAGTTTGCACACACTGTCAACTCTGTGTTTTTTTAAATTGGAACGTAGATTGACCTCTTTTAACCATTGGCTAATGTGTCATTCTCCAGATTTTCCGGTATAACTTGGTTAGAACCTTAACTGTTTTTTCTTCTGTTGTTTGCCATATTTCAGGGAGTATTCCAAGAGTTGTCTGACTTAGTAATGATTGGAGTGCTGATCTAACTTCATTTTCTAGCACTAAAGTTCTTGTAAGTAAGGGATGTCTTCTAAGGTATCTTGAATGCTGGCACTTCTAATGTCCAGTGTTTCAATAGGCTCCATCTATCTTCTTTTGGTCTTCTTTGAATTAGTTACCATCTGTCCATTGGCATCTTTTAGTATACCAATCCAAGGGTGCAACTTCTTTCTGAGGTCAGAGATTTTTTTAAAAGACTGTCCTTATTCTTCCATGCTTGTTTCAATTGTTGTGTCTTTATAGATTTCTAATGTTGTTTCTTGTCTCTTCTAACAGCTCTTTGAAACTTTGCAAAGTTCTTTTCTAAGATGTTTATCTTTCTTGGCTTTGGCTTCTCTTTTCTTCTTGGCAATTCTCATTTTTTTTTTTTGACATCCAGTTTACTTGCTTTTATTCTTTATTTTTGGTNGCAATTCTCATTTTTTTTTTTTGACATCCAGTTTACTTGCTTTTATTCTTTATTTTTGGTAGTTCCTTTTCACATTGATACTTTTTTTTTCCAAAAAGTTTTTTTATTTTTATTTTTTACATATCTCTTCAAATGAACGTGATTCCAGATTACAACATTTACACAAAATCATACTTACATTTCCATCTATCTTATATAGTATCACCTCATGTCATTATCCATTCCACTTATCTTTAAGTAAATTCCCATTTCATATTTCAATTCATTAATTCAATATCAATATCATTTCATCCACATATATATTTTCAATTCTTTATCCCCTATTATTTCCTCTTTCAGCTTACCACCTATTTTGTTTTATGTTATTCATCATTATCATCCTTAATTTTCTCTAGATCGATATATAATAAATAATCTAAAAAGAGTAAAAATAAAATAAAACTAATACATGATATACACATGGTATCTCTCCTCATTCTATATACCACTTAGCCAAAATTTATCTATATAGTTTAATAAATTTCCATTCCTCTGTTTTTAAACATCAAAAATACTTTATATCCCCATATAGTCCCTTCTAGTTTATCATATTTTCTATTTTCTCATATCCTTTATATAATCAATTACATTTTCTATTTCGTCTATCCCAACAGAGAGAAACAAAAAATAAACAGGAAGTTAAATTTCCCTTTTAGTTTCCATATACTTCACATTTTGACTTTCCCCAAATTTATCATATTCTTTGTTTTTGTAATATCATATTCAATTACATACTTTAGGATACGTATATTTAGAAAGGAAAGGATTCATAGCAGTAAAATTATATATATATATAATTGTATATATATATATGTGTGTGTGTGTGTGTGTATGTGTGTGTGTATGTGTGTGTGTGTGTGTTGTTCAGCTTCCTTCGGGTATTATCCCACGTCATTGTAGTGCTTTTAAAGTTGTAGCAACGTTTCAGCAGAATCTCATCTGCCATCATCAGGCTTCTGTATTGAGTTTGTATGTGGGTCAGGCTATCACAGCCGTTAGTTTTAAATTTGAGGCTAGCCTACTGTTAGTTTTCCAGGTCAATTTTATCTTTGGGGTTTCTAAGGATGGCTGCTATTTTTTTGTCTGTTTTGAAGGCAGTCTTGATATGATGCCTGTGTAATATCTTACTGATTTTGTCTGTAGTACCTCTTATGTAGGGCAGGACAGCTGTTCCATAGGTCTGTTGATATTCTACGTCTCTATTATGACTTAGTGTGTTTTTGTGGATCAAGCTGGTGGTTTTGTTGGTTGATTTTGTTTGGAAAACCAAGGCATATACGAAGTTCCCTGTGCATCATGCCCGGCCACATACATTGGGCAGACCAAAAGAAGAATAAGAACCCGCCTGGATGAACACAAAAATGCAGTAAAAAAGCTGGAACACACCTCCTCACTAGTCCAACA
>BHFT01013387.1:0-11036 GCA_004320025.1 Laticauda laticaudata
AACTATTACCATCTGGTAGATGGTACAGAATAATAAAAACAAGGACAAATAGGCTGAAAAACAGCTTCTATCCCAGGACAGCAGTTCTTTTGAACTGCTTTTGTACTGTATTGTACAGTGTTGGTGCAGTGTTGGTGGTTTTCAGTTCAATATGTGGAGTGTGAAGGATATGTGTTTGTGGTTATTTTCATGATCACAATATATGCTGAAGATGGTGTTTGATTTCGTTGTATAAGGTGCAATGACACTAAACTAAACTGAACTAAACTAAACCAGAAAGAATGAAATGACTGGGTCAAAGCCAAAAGGACCCTCAGCTGTGGATGTATCTGGTGGTGAAAGGAATGTCCGATGCTGTAAAGATCTATATTCCATAGGAAATTGAAATATAAGATCCATGAATCAAGGCAAGCTGGATGTGGTCAAACAAGAGATGACAAGACTGAACATTGACATCTTAGGAATCAGCTCACTAAAATGGACAGGAATGGGTGAATTTAATTCAGATGACCATCAGGTATACTACTGTAGGCAATAATCACTCAGAAGAAATGGAATAGCCTTCATATTCAATAAAAGAGTAGGAAAAGCAGTACTGGAAGGCAATCCCCAAAATGACAGAATAATCTCAGTGTGAATCCAAGGCAAACCATTCACAGTAGTCCAAGTCTATGCCCCAATCACTGGTGCTGAAGAGGCTGAAGTTGATCACTTCTATGAAGCCCTACAACATCTTCTACCGTGTTTCTCCATGCCTCCCCCATAGGAAGGCCCAGCACTGTTTTGTAAGCATGAGGTGAAATTAAGCCCCACCCCCAAAATTTGGGCACATTTAAAACATGTGAAATGGGGGGAAGGGTGGGAAGGACTTGCTGTTAGGAGTGGCCGGTGGGCAGACTCACCTTGCCACCAGGCCGCTCTTAATGGCCGATCATGGCAAAGCATGGACAGCTCCCGAGGCCAGGTCAGCAGGCAGGCGGTGGCAGTGTGGATATCGGCCTCGGTGGTGGGAGGGCACTTTGCATTGCGGGACCTTTGTCAGCCACCGCTGCCGCTACCTCTGCCGATGTTGCTTTCCCTTCTGCCCTCACCACGGCTTATGCTGCATTTGGAGTGCTACCATTGGGCAATACGCAGAGCCTGGAGTCCCTGCTAGACACCTCAGTGCGGCAGGTAGTGGAGAAGTGGCCCTTCCAGTGGGTGGAGGAATGATTCAAGAGATTCTTCCTTCAACAATGGTGCTACCGCCAAGGATTCCTCCACCGGCAGTGTTTCAGCTGCTTCCTCAAGTGGGGGAGCCGCCTCTGGCAGGGAAAGAAGGAGGGAGGGAGGGAGGGAAGAATGTCTTTGGGATTTGCCAGGAGAAATCCAGGAGGTGGATTTTCATCCTATTTCTGTCCTTCAAGGAGATGAAGGTGGGGAATGGTTACTTCTTCCATTTAAGGGGGTGCTAAGGGTCTGTAGGATGATTCCCTATCTCTTATGTTTGGATTGGAAGGTTTGCCTCTGCTCCCACTTTCATCTCCTTGAAGGATCCACCTCCTGGATTTCTCCTGGCAAATTCCAAAGACACTCCCTCCTCCTTCCCTGCCAAGCTTCCTAGAAGATTCTCCTGCTGATTCATTCATTCATTCATTCATTCATTCATTCATTCATTCATTCATTCATTCATTCTCCTTGAAATTTGGGGGAGGAAAATGGGGAGAATAAAGAGAAAAATAAAAGTATGGATTATATAGGATAAATGATGGGAAATGTGAGATGCTGGAAGATGCTGGCACAGCAAAAACAAGCTACCGGCATAGGATCAGAATATTCTGGGCTCAGTAATATCTTTTTTATAAATATACAAAGTAATCCAAAGAAACATGAGGGCAGAGGAGACGCTACCAGGAGGGGGGGAGGAGAAAGCTGTGCAGCCAGTCTGTATTCTTTGGGAACTGACAGAGGGAATGAGAATAAAGAAAACTTAAAGAGGGGGGGGAAAGTCCATGGGGGGGGTTTCAGGTGGCTGGAGCAANGGGGAAAGTCCATGGGGGGGGTTTCAGGTGGCTGGAGCAAGAAGAGAGCACCCAACCGTACAGGTGAGTGAACCAACCTTCTTCAACCATTTGAAGAATGCGGGTGGGAGGGACAGACTCCGACGAGACCATGACCCGAAGCTCTGGAGCAGGAAGCAAGGCAGGGCATGGGGGGGAAGAGAAATGATGGCATCATCCTCCCACCACTGCTTCCACCAACCAATTTGCAGGATGTTGTCGATGCAGCTGCCATCAAGTAAAATGATGCCCCTGCAAAAGGCCAGGCAGTTCTCGTCGGCAGCGGGGTCTGTCCTGCCACTGCTGCCACCACTGGGCAAGGCATTGTTGGTCCCCCACCACCGTTGTTGGAGACGGCACTGGTGAGAGAGGCACCACCACCAGCAGGAAGTTATGGAAGCGGCTCCCCCATCTGAGGAAGTGGATGAAACGCTGTCAGCAGAGGAATCCTCGGCGGCAGCGGAGATGTTGCAGGAAGAATACATGCAGATCTCTCTCTTGCTGTGGGGAAAGAACCAGTACATGATGTGGCGCTGTGTGGGCTCCAGGATGTGCTCGAACCATTCCTTCACCCATTGGAAGGCCACTTCTCCACTACCCACCACACCATGATGTCCAGCAGGGATTCTGGGCTCTGCATCTTGTCCAATGGCAGCACTCTGAACGTGGCATAAGCTGTGGTGAGGGCAGAAGGGAAAGTGACGGCGGAGAAGGAAGCAGCAGCAGCAGCATCTGATGAAGGTCCCGCAACATAGTGTCCCATCGCCACCGCTCACCCGCTGACCCGGCTTGCAGCCAGTACCATACTTGGGGGTATGTGGGGGTAGGGAGCTGTGGGGGTAGGGAGCTGTGGGGGTAGGGAGCTGTCCGTGCTCTGCCATGTTTGGCCATTAGAAGTGGCTGGTGGTGAGGTGTGGCTGCCCATGGGGTGCTCTAGGTGAGGGTGCACTTGGGGGAAAAATTAAGTCACCCCAAAAAAGAAAACCTAGCCATTTTTTCAGGGGTCAAAAGGTTCAGCCTTATTTTATGAGAAACATGGTAGAATTAACACCCCAAAATTATGTCCTTATCATCATGGGGGTTGGAGTGCTAAAGAAGGAAGCCAAAAGTTAACCGGAATAACAGGCAAGTTTTGCCTTGGAGTAGAAAATGAAGCAAGGTGCTGGCTGGTAGAATTTTGTTAAGAGAAGACAATGGTCACAGCAAAAACTCTTTTCCAACAACCCAAGACATAACTCTACACATGGACATCACCAGACAATCAACACAGAAATCAGATTGACTATGCGCTCTGAAGCCAAAGATGGAGAAACTCTAATGGCTTCTAAAAAGAGAACAAGACTGGGAACATTCACTCATATCATCACTACCTCTGAAAGAACGATGGGATTGTTTTTTCAAAAAGATCTGTCATCTGCCATTAGTCTTAGAAAATTAATGGATTCTCTTTTAAACATATTAAATGCAGCATTATCCCCGAAGGGGCTGTAAAAGTCCAGTTCCCTCTGTTCCTTTCTCCCAGATAATGATGCCTTTGAGTTCATGGTCACTGAGAAAACCTCTCAGAATCTCTTACTTTGATTGTTTGCCCAGGCACCTTCGCTTGCCCAGCTCAGTTCACCTCTGCAGCCTCCTGGTGTATTTGTTGCCTCCCTCTGATTATTTGCTTGCTCTCCTGCCCAGATCGGCTTTCCTCTGCAGCCTCCTAGTGTGTCCAGCACACACACATACACACACACACTTGCCCAGTTACTAATCTCTTGCTTGCCTGGAGCGGCTGTCAACTGTCCCACTCAAGGCATGAAACAAATAAACTCCTGGGCCATATTTTGTTTCCAAGATTATAATTTACTGAGCAGATATGGATACGGAAGGAGTGAAGCCAGTTATAATGGTCTCATGTGCAAGCAGCATAGTAAAAATTCCCTGTTCCCCTAGTCCTTCAATTGTCACTTTATTCAATCCAATCATTTATGTTCAATTTGTTTGGGGAACAGATTCTAGTGAACTTTCCCAGCTTGGAATGCTGGTATGTCTTGCCTCAGAGTCAGTGCTCTTGCATTCCATTACTTCCTCGCATTCTAAGCCACACCTTGCCCCTGTTGCATCTTGTCTAGTTGTGGTCTGGGTTTGCAAGCCGAGCCATGACATCGCACTGGCTCAGCTCACCTCTACAGCCTCCTGGTGTGTCTGGTGCCCCCTCAGGTCACTGGCTCTCTGTGTTGCCTTTCTCTCTCTGGGTTAGTTTCACTACATCTCTCTGGATCAGCTTTGCACTCTCTCTCTCTCTCTGTCCCCCCCCTCACTGCTTCATTCTTGCGCTCTCTCCACCTCCCTCTCCTCTATCATTTCCCATGCAGCCCCACTAAGCAGGGATCAGACAAGGGGGGACAAGACAAACTGATAAATACTTCCTCCTCTTTCTTGTGTCCTCACCCCCCCCTCCATTTGCTTTTGCCCCCATCTCTACTGTCTCTCTTCCCCCTCACACCGCTTCTCTCCTTTCTTCGCTCTCTCCATCTCTCTCTTTTCCCTTCTTTGTTCTTCTCTTTGCAACATGCACCTCCACTCTTCATAGCCCACTTTTCCTGGTCTGCCCCTTCCCCCCTAATTTCCAGTAGATCTCCTGTCCAGCAGTCATCCTCTGGATGAGCGCTGACCCTGCAAGCATCCTGAGCACCCCAATCACTTGGTGCTGCATCCCAGGATGTTCCCAGCCAGCTGCTGCGTATTCCAGGCCTCCAATCAAACTCTAGGATGCCCATAACTGCACAGCTCAGCTAATCCATTGCCTGAGCACTGGCATGGCAATCAAGCCCGCTGTCTAGCCACCTGGTGTTCTGCGTCAATAAGCTGGGCACTTGCCAATACTCTTCAGCCTATGGGACACTCTGAGGGTCTGGGACATCCATGGTGCTATGTGGCAATTGGGAGCCTCAGAATACCCATGCCACTCAGCTAGAGCTCTGGGATTACCTACAGTGCCCAGATTATACCCCAGGATGTCCCCAATGATTGTACCAATAGTCATGATTGTGGGATCGGCAGAATTGGTGCTGTGCTTTCTCTCCACGACATAAATATTCAAATATCTAGGCATCTCCTTTTAATTTTCAAGAACATGGAAAGAATACCTGAGAATCATTTCAATCTTGACCCAGAGATTAGCAAATATATTTTTGCTTTATTCCAAAAACAATTATGCTCCTGCCAAAATAAAAACCTTCAGAATAAAAAGAATTGCAGCATAGGTAGTTGTCAAATTACAATTGTAATTGGGCCCAGAATTAGTTGTAAGTCTTTGAAGTTGTTAAATGGATCACCATGTGACTGTGTTCAATTCTACAACATTTTTGTACAATCCTCAAACATTGCAGTAGTTCAGTGAATATAGCTGTCATTTATCATTTATTTATTTTAGAAAATTTATATTGCCTCCTATTCACACAAGGCAACTCAAGGCAGCTTACACAAATATAAAAACATCATATATAAAAAATAAAACTAAGAAAATAATCAAATAAATTAATAATAGCCCCCCACCCCTCTCCACCCTGGCGATAACACATCACACAGCCATTTAATGGGCTCTGTTCCACTCTGAGTTCCCCAGGCCCTTCTTCTTGGTCCCACCTGGCATATCTCCCTAGGGCAAGGGTCTTCAAACTATGGCCCATGGGCCAAGTATGGCCTGCCAAAACCATTAATCCAGCCCGCGCGGGACCACGAGGCTGCCCCCACCCACCCACCTGCCACCAGCCTGGAACTGAAAGGTAAAGCTACTGGAGGGCAGGGAGGGCAAAAATGAGCTCAGGAGAGGCCCCAAGAGGCCTCTTCATGTCCCATTTTTGGCCGTCAGAGTACTACTGGTGGCTGGTGAGGCCAAAAACTGGCTGCACAGAGGCATCCTGTGGCCACCACATGGCCAGCAGAATGCTGCAGGAGGACTGGATTGGAGGAGGAGAGCTGCCCACTTGCCCACCCGCTGGCTTCAAGTTTCAAGAGAAAAGAGACTACTTTTGGCGAGACCACAGCATTGCCCCACCTCCCTGCCAGCCAGCTGGTCTTCAATGTGCTGCTCATTGGCCTCCGGACATCAGATTCCCAGCAACATTCCAGGGGTTCCTTCCCACCCCCAGGGGACACAGAGAGAGTATGTGTGTGTGTGTGTGAGAGAGAGAGAGAGAGAGAGGGAGGGAGGGAGAGGGAGAGGGAGATAGACAATACGAGAGGGGGGAGGGAAAGAGAGAGATACTTGTTGATTGTAAGCTCCATGGGGCTGAGAAAAACTGCTGCAAAACTGAGTTTCCTGAAGTGTACCACTAGACTCCTAAACAACTTAAAAAATGATATAGTAAAAAGAAAAGTCAACCAAAAGAGCAACATGCAAACAAAAGCATGTTGAACACCCCCCCCATGAGCAAAACAAATTAGTTTAATTTGTATGTATTGTATAATGGACTTCTAAATTGGTCATGCCCACCCAGTCACAAGACTACCGAGCCATGCCCACCCACCCATCCATCCCCCCAATAGTCTGAGGCAAGTGTTGCCAACCTTTCGGACCTCAGGGACCACCAAACTCATAATTTTAGATCCCAAGGACTACTAACAGGTTCTGTGGGCATGGCCTAATTTGTGGGTATGGCTTGGTGGTCATGTGACTGGCTGGGCATGGCTTGTATGTATATATTATAAATATTTATATAAATATTGATTTTTTTTAAAAAAAAGAGCAACTTTTATCCAAAATCAGGCAAAGTAGGCAGATTGAGTTGCTCATAGAATCACAGCTTCATTCAGAGATCTATCTATCTGCCATTGGCTAGCTCAGTCTGTCACATAAAATTTGCTTGCAAGCAAACTCACAAAATTAACTCACAAAACACCATGCATGTAAATATTGAATTTTTTATTTTAAAAAAGAGCAACTTTTACCCAAAATCAGGCAAAGCAGGCAGATTGAGTTGCTCACAGAATCATTCAATTATCTATCTGTCTGCCATTGGCTAGCTCAGTCTCTTAAATTTGCTTGCCATGAGTCTGCACTGAATTTGCTTGCAAGCAAACCTTCAGTCATAAGGGAGGTTCGGCTGTGCTGAGCCAAAGATCTAAAGACTAGCTAGAGAGCAAGAAATCCAACCATTTCCTGCTTCCTAGCTAATCTAAATCTCCCGGCACAGCAGAACAAATGATGGTCGGAAAAAGGAAGTTTACCGGGTCAGGAGTGAGTGGGCGGGAAGGGTTCCCGCAGGCTATGTGGGCCGCGTAGCCTTGGGTTTCTGCACAGCCTGGATTAATTGCTTTGTGGGGGTGCTCTGGGGGTGAGATTTCTCTGCGACCCACCAAAATTTTCTTATGGTCCACCGGTTGGTGACCGCTGATCTGAGGGACCATGAATTGGCTCCCATTTAAAAAATTGAGGACCTCTGCCCAAGGGGATGGGACCTGCAACATTCTTTACCTCCCCTCTCTAGTGGATTGGGAAGAGACAGTCCCTCAGTTAACCTGATCCCAAGCCATGAAGGGTTTTAAAGGTGACAACCAGCACCTTGAATTGCACCTGGAAGCTCGGCAATCAATGCAGCTCCCACAGGAGAGGTAATACATATGCACACTGAGGCCTGCACAAAACCAATTAATTAAAATGGATAAATTAAGTTCATCCATTTTATCCTGTGGCATTTTTTGCCAGAAACCAGAAGTAAATGACAAAAATTAGAAAAAAATGCCAAAAAACGGTCACATGACTGCAGGACACTGCAAATGGCCATAAATATGAGTTGATTGTCAAGTGCCCCAAATGCAATCTTATGACCTCAGGGTTGTAGAAATGGTTGTCCAAAGTTTAAAATCAGGTCATAAGTACTTTGGGGGAGACAGTCTACCTAAAAGTCATCTGCTGTATGAATTAATCTAGAAAGAATGTAGAGCAGAATAACAAGGATTAGGGAACTGAGGCTAAACTGATGAATGGTTAGGGAACTGGGAATGTCTAAACTAAAAAATAAAAGGACTGGGGTGACATGATAGCAGTTTTCCAATATTTGAGGAGCTGTCATAGAGAAGACCTATGTCAGCTTTGGAAGCCATATTAGCACCAGAAGCTTCCACGCTGCCACATTCTTGAACTTGGGAAGTTGGGAGGGGGGATTTCATGGAGCATATATGGTTAGACATAATAGCATTCTTCTTTAAAATCAAGGTCATGTTATTCCTGCACCTGGTTGAGGAGTGGTTGAAGGATATCACAAGTTGGAATGGATGGTGATTGGGGCATGTAATGGAATGATGGAGGCAGGGAGGGATTTGTAATTTTTACTTATTGGAGGAAAATCTGGAACTTTCTGATTTGGGTTTTCCCAGATGTGCCAGTATAACTACTCTAATAAAAAGAAACTTTGAGAAAATGCTTGTCTCAGAGTTTTTAATTGGAGTTGGATTTTTCTGGAACCCTGACATTTTATTCTCCAAAACACCTGGGGGCAAAAAAAGAAGTAACAGATAGAAGCTTAAAAAAGATAAGAAATAGCTTATAAGCTATTACATAGCTGATAAGAAATATATATGTTTTACGTCAATATTTGTATTTGTATATTGGTTTCGTTTGTAACAAAATGTATCTTTATTGTATATATTTTTCTTTTTAATCTTTAATAAAGTTTATTTTGAAATAAAAAAGCTTAAAAAAGAGTTTCAACCTAGAATTAAGAAATTTCCTGTCAGAGAGAACAATTAATTAGTGAAATGGCTTGCCTCCAGAAGTTGTGGGGTTCTGTCACTGACAGTTTTTAAGACGAGATTGGACAGTCATTTATGTGGCACAATATAGGATTTTCTGCTTGAGCAGGGGTTGATAGAAGACTTCCAAGGTCCATTTTGTGGGATTCATTTATCTAATTTGAAATGATTGCAAACCAAAACTTATAAAAGAAAACAATGCTAATTTTATTTATTACTTTGCAAAGAGGATGTATCATGTACACGCAAGTACAGTGGGCATATCTTAAGCCATCAGTATACTTTCTTTATATTCCTTATCACCAGTGCCAGTTCACCTCTCACCATCACAATCTATCTGTGATGCCTAAAATGAATACATTTTTTCTTGCCCCTTCTTGACAATATCTCTAATAACTATTAGTTTCTAGGGTTTGTCTTGAGTTAGCAACAAATTCTAGCTAAAACCAGTTTTGAACATATCTTTCATCCCTTTGTTCCAGAGGTGCGATTCAGCCAGTCTGACCCAGTTCGGCCAAACTGGTTGTTAACTTTGTGTGCAGTTCGGAGAACCTGTTGATCCTACCACTGGCTGCCCCCATCCCTTGCCCCTCCCAAATACTCCTCGCCTTTATCTCTCTAACCCCACTCTCAACAGCTTTCAGGCGAACCTGAAATAGTGTTAAATTATTTTGCAGAAAGCCTAAAGAAATTAAGAAAAAAGATAGACAAAAGCTAAAATAAAATATGGCTACACATAGGTCACCTTTATTTTTATTTATTGATTTGTTAAACATTTACAAGATAGCAGGTATAAGTATGAACAAGCATGAACAAGGAAGTAAATATAGATAAATGGGGACAGTCAGACAGGGATGGTGTCAGGCTACAGAACTTTTCCCATTCAATCAACTAGAATGAATTTCTGAAAATGTATCAAAACGTATCCTTTATTGAGATGAGACAATTCATGTAGGGGTTAAAAGCAACCTCTAAGGTTAGGCATGCAGAGATAGATAAGGGAGCTTAAAACCCCTCCCCTTATCTTAATGTGTGTTCAGTAAAACAAAGAGCTAATATGTTAATTCCCCCCACCCCCTTTTTAGAACGATCTTTTTCAGAGTTTCCCAGGACATACCTAATTCCCCCACCCCTTTTTAGAATGATCTTTTCCAGAGTTTCCCAGGTCACATCTCACTGTGGAATTTTTATGCTCACTTCATCTCCTGGCTGTGTCTCCCAGAGGTGTTAGGTTCCAGCCATCTAGGTTTCATCCCTCCATTGTATCATGTGTAGGTTATACAAATTCGATATAAGATTAAATATAATCAGGTGACATCAAGAGGTATTTCTTTATCAGTCTCCCCCCTTTTCTTCTTCCATTGAAGAAATGACAGATACATGGATCTGACAGATGGTCAGGCACGCTGGTGCACTTATGCACGCCCCCTTTACGGACCTCTTAGGAATGGAGTGAGGTCCATGGTAGACAGCTTGAAGTTGAAGCTGTGAGGGTTTGAAGTTGTCACTACGGAGTCGGGTAGAGCATTACAGGTATTGCCCACAGGCTTTGACCACATTACAGGTTTCGTAGGGCAGCAGCATTGTCAGTTGTGTTAAATAATTTTACGTCATCAGCAAAGAGGACGCAGCTGCCTCTAATATGATCGCATAGGTCATTGATGTAAAGCAGAAAAGGTGTGGGCCCTAAAACGCTGCCTTGGGGGACACCGCTGCTAACTGGTGCTGGAATTGATAGGGCCCTCCCTATTTTAACTATTTGTTGCCTGTTTGACAGGGACACAGCGATCCACTTATGTAGGGATCTGGAGATGCCGCAAGAACTTAGTTTCAGCAGTAGTTTGTCGTGCACCACTGAATCAAAGGTTTTACAGAAGTTCATGTAAATTGTGTCTATTGCTTTACTCTGGTCAAGATGTGTGGTCCTTCAGGGTTGACACTTGGCTTCTAGTGCCGGAGAGAGTGGGGAAGGGAAGCAGTCAGGCTGCCACTGCCTTTCATTGGGGCTCATGTAGCAAGATGGGGATCCTCTTGCTGTCCCTCACTGGGCATGGCAGGACTTCCCGCTCCTCACTTAGCCACCTGCCCCCTTTATTGATGCAATTTGGAGCTGGCAGGTGGGAAGGAAGGGTATTCCCAATCCCAGGCTGACTGGCTTCTTCCCAGCAGCTCTTTCTCTGATGGGCCATATGGGAGAAAGAGGCATACACTGTAAGATGGGCACTCCTCACATGGAGACAGTTCCTGGAAGGGAAC
>BHFT01013400.1:0-17980 GCA_004320025.1 Laticauda laticaudata
CACACACACACACACACACACACACACACACACTGCTGCAGAAATTAACATAATCCAATAGCACTCAAAGGAAAAAATAAATCTGATTTTTATCATATGTTGAAATCCTATGAAAAATAAAAATGTTACACTAGTTATATTTACTGTATCACCACTGAATGTTCAATTTGTTGAACGTAATATATAAGATTGAACACCTATGCCAAATGAGTTCCAACAAGAATGAAACTAGTCATATAGTGCTTCCTTGTGGTCATTAGTCAACATAACCATTATATTACAAAGTTACTACCATACAGTACATGGTAAAATATCTTGAGATTTCTCGTAAGTGTCTGAAATAAATTAACGTTTATTGATGTTTAGACTGATAGTTCTAAATCAGTAAGAAAGATAGGTATGTAGTGTGTACCATAACATTCACAAAAGTTTGCCTGGTGGATTAAATAATATAAAATCAATGGAAATGGCTCTTCCAAGAATGGTCAAAATTCTTCTACTTCATGAAGAATGAGAATAATGATTCTTTTCATCCAGATGATAAGAATAAAGAAGAATGTTTAAGAGTTTGGTAGTTCAATGGCCAAAGAAAAACGTGATAAAATTGTTGTTTTCGTTGTTGTTGTTGTTGATTATGATGATGATTGGTCACACAGTGAGCCAGATATCCAGACTATTTTCAGTATTTTGTCCACCTATCAAGTCCTTCCCAAGGACCTGAGATAGACAATATGGATGTTTGATGGTGCTAAAGTTATTGTTGCAGAATGTAAGCTGTTCTGAGCAAAGTTGCCCTTTGCAATTGATTGGTGGTGATTTTGTCAATGCCAATGGTGTTCAAATGAGACTCCAGTTGTTTTGGAATTGTACCCAAAGTATCTATTACTATTGGTACTCTCTGTACTTGCTTTTGTAACAGTTGTTCTATTTCTAGTAGCAAGTCTTTCTATTTGCTATTTTCTCCAATTCTTTCTCTTCTGTTCTGCTATATCCAGATACTCCCATGTCCACTATCTTATACACAATTGTTAAGTTTCAGGTGTTTTGTGGCAGGTGCCTGTCTGTTTGAATTCTAAAGTTCCAAAGCATTTTAAGCTTCTTAATTTTCTATTATTTCACCAGCTTTTTCTTGCAGACAAATGGCATTTCTTGCAGATATTCCAATGTATCATTGTTGCTGTATTGTCATGCTGTTGTTTGTAATAGTCTATGCTATCTTCTTAAAGCAGCTAACTAGATGGTCCAGTTTTTTTTTCAACTTCTTTGCATTTTCTTTCTGTTGCTGTCATTTCAATTCTGGCTTTGAATGCATCTGTTCTTAACATCTGTCTTGAATACTCAGAATCAGTCCCTCTATTGCTTTCTTCAGCTTTCCTGCTCTTTCTCACTTCATGAAAATAGGTTATGAATTTATTAAGGCTGTGCATCTTTGCAAAATAATGAAGGAGAATTGCTTCAGACTTCACACAAACAGAAGCAAAGCTCCTTTCCGCTGTTTGTTATAACTTTCATATTTCTTTTCAAACTTCCACATGGGTGAAACTATGTGCAACTTCTTTAAGAGTCACTTAGAAGACATTAATTATTCTTCAACAGGTTAAAATGCCCCTTCACACTTCCTTTCAAGGAACCAATTGTTTTAGCAGTCCTATGAATGAATTCCCAAATACTCACTTTTTATTAGTGCTATAATTCAATCGGCGTTAATTTAGAAATAGTATGAAATAGCAAGCATAATCTGCATCCATCTGTGTTTGTTTTACAAACTGCAATTAAAGTAATCTAAAATAGAACTGCAGTGATTAGATTAAATTACAGTTTCTTTCAGAAGTAGTTGGATGGCTCTTTTATTTCTTTTACGTAATGAGGCCACTTCTGTTTGTGGGTGTAAAATAATGTGCCAGTATATTTCACTAATGAGGATTACAACTCCTCCTCTTCCTATAGTATGCATCAAGCAGATAGTACAGCTCATTCTTTCTTGGCCAGCTAGCATTATAAAAACAAAATCTGGGCAATTTCTATACTAATTATAGCCATAATTGTGAACTTGTACATATTTTATATCATTCAAATTCAGCTTCCAGTACAATGCTGCTCCCCAGAGTAGATGCTTTAGTGCTATAACTTTCCACATGATAAAAGCTATTATTCTATATTTTATATCTTACACATAATACCAGCAAGTTTGAAATATGTCCACATTTGTTTTCTTTTCATTTTATAGTTCATTCAAAATTTAAATAATTCAAAAGAAACATAAAACCAAGATAATACAACACCTTGTTTTCTTAGGAAGATGTTTTGTTATGGAGAGACTTTGGCTATGTACATAAAGAAAGATTTAACCATCCAAGAGAAATTTCCTGGATAGTGGTTAGATATAAATGTAGTTTTAATCTAGAAAAATCTGGACATTTTAAATGGTTGCAGGAGGGGGAAATTGATATTAAGAAAGCAGACAATATGAGAAAAAAGCTACCTTAGAAATCATCTTCCTGATATCTAGCTTTTGTTAGTGGAGCAGGCAAGACGTGGTAGAAATCAATCACATTTACTTCTTCTAAAATAGCAATAGCACTTAGACTTATATTCTGCTGCACAGTGCTTTGCAGCCATCTCTAAGTGGTTTACAGAGTCATTTTACTAACCTCAGAAGGATGGAAGGCTGAGTCAACCTTGAGAGAAACAAACTTCTGGCAGACAGCCGAATTAGCCTGCAATACTGCGTTCTAACTAATGCGCTACCATGAATAACTTGCTATAGTTCAGGTAGCAGATTTAACTGTGAAACTCAGTCATTGAAAAGGAAAATGACGTTTCTAAAACACTGTATTGTATAAAACATAGGTTAGACTTCCTCTATATTTTATGTCTACAAAGGCTTAAACGGTGCCTTATTTTAATATCAGTTAAAAGGCAGTATCTTCCACTGCCCCGGAAACCTAATTAACCAAAAGTTGGGTTAGAGTAACATTTCCTACTTGTTCTTGACAGTTACCTCAGGCATTATTAATTTTAGTGACAGAGCCAATGCTGGGAATGAACATGTTTAATATGAATAGAAAAATCATGGGTTGCAATTTATACCATCACCTACTACCTTGTATCCTATTTTCAAATATTTGTACTACAGATAGGTAAACATTTTTAATGTTAAACAAATTTAATTGTACAGTCACAATTTTAGCCCATTATTGAATCTTACTTATCGAGGAAACAAAATAAAGACAACTTACATTGACTTTGACAGGGATGCTGAATCCCCCAAGGCAAAATTCAGAAATTAGGCAGGCAAGAAAATAAACACAGGAATATAAGATTAGTTCATATAATACATGAGTGTAATATATACACTCTTTTACAAGGTAGCAGCAAAAAAAATCAGGAAATATTTCAAACGCCATTGCCTAAAATTTAGGCTCTGAGGATTGTTTTAAATATTATCAGGAAACATTGATAATTTAGTAGTTCTTTTTTTTTTAAGTCCAATCTTTTTTTTTTTAAGTCCAAGTTGAGNTTTTTAAGTCCAAGTTGAGCAGAGTAGCTCAACTTGGACTTAAAAAAAAAAAGATTTCCCCCCACACACATTTATTTCAGGCAAACCTTTCACAGATCTGCTGATCTACATGATGGCTTTCTGAGCATCCTCTCATTAGCTATGGATCATTTTTCTTCTCACAAGGCCAAAAGACTCCTGCAGGGTGCAACTGGTTTGCCTTGTGGTCTTGGCAGGAGCAATAAGCAGATTCAGTAATGTTTTCTGTGGTATTAAAGTTGCCTCAGTTTGTTCATAATTCAGCGCAAAATGGCTCTGTCAGTTCTGAGGTGAAGCAGATATCATAATGATGTAGTTTGTGCCCAAAGCACACACTTCTTCCTAATGAATTAAATATCCTGTTAACAATCAGCCAAAATAGGGTAACAATAAGCCAATATAACTGAAGATTCGTGATGGGTGAAACTCTTGCTCATGAACCATCTACAAATGTCAGCAGCAGGAGTTCAGTCTATCTCAAGATGTTATGTGATTCAGCTTCAAGATGATTATTTCAAAAATCTTCAATGACTTACTTGTAAAATATAAGGCTTCAATCAGCTCTGTCATGTTTGTTTTCAAAACAGTTGTGTTTTTGTGTAAGAAAGTTGTGTTTATATACACAGGCATACATGCTTAGAGTATTTAAAAGGTCCTTTCTATTTTTCATGTAATTGCCATGCTCATATTGTACCCTCCTTTGCTTTATATTTGTATGTTTCTATGAATGAACTATATCTGATCTAATTTATTGGATGTGCAAAGCTTTGAAAGACTGCTTTAGAAGAGCAAAGCTTTGAACAAATCACCCCATTAAGACCAATTTGTGAATCAAAGAAAGACTAACTTTGAAGTGGCAAATCAAATCAAGTGACTCTGAATCTCTTTGTAGCGTTTAAATGCCTTTTGCGAACTCCAATCCTCCTGTCTTCCATAAAATCTAATGAAGAAAAGCAATAGGGCTATACCATCTCACATGGGTAAATCAATTTACCCAAATAAATGGGTAAATCATTCTCTTGAATTGCTCAGAAAAGCTTTGTCAATGTGCCATGCCCAGTCTGGCATCCTATTGAATTTAGTGAGTTAGAAGAAGAGGTGGGGTGTATGTACTTAACCAGCTATACCAAAGTTCTGGTGCTTTAGAAACAAAAAAGCACAACACCTTTCAATGGTAACTCAAGTAAGTTTATATAGAAAATGGTTGACTAAAGGGTCATGTTGTGAGAAATAGCCATGAAAGTAGTATTTCATATTTGGTTGCACGGTAGTCTATGGTTGTTCCCTTTGGAGAGAATGTTATGACATCTATTAACTTTAATGCAAGATTTAATGTGCTTAGGGGTTCATACTCTTTTGAAATATATTCCTACTGGATGGAAATTGACTGCTGTCAAGAAAAGTGGATTCTCTATCACCTATGTAGCTCTAGCTAAAAGGCTTACTCTTCACAATGAATAGATAAATATATGATCTCAACCATGTGATTGTCTACAAAAGTGAACAAATGAATCACTTATTGATACAGATTTGCCATGTTTAGGATAATGAAATATGGCTAACATACTTCTGTAGAACTATTATAAGTATCCATGAATATATTACCCATATGTTTTCATACCTTTGAATTTTTTAGACTTATTTTCTCCCCTCTTTTTCTTTCTTTAAAATGCTGCATATTGGATATTTTCCTTTTGTTTAGAATAGAATAGAATAACAGGGTTGGAAAGGACCTTGGAGGTCTTCTAGTCCAAACCCCTGGTCAGGCAGGAAACCCTATACTATTTCAGACAAATGGATGCCCAATCTCTTCTTAAAAACGTCCAGTGTTGGACCATTCACAACTTCTGGAGTCAAGTAGTTCCATTAATTAATTGTTCTAACTGTCAGGAAATTGCTTCTTAGTTCTAGGTTGCTTCTCTCCTTGATTAGCTTCCATCCATTGCTTCTTGATCTGCCTTCGGATGCTTTGGAAAACAGTTTGACTCCCTCTTCTTTATGGAAATCCCTGAGATAGCTGAATACTGCTATCACATCACCTCCTAGTCCTTTGTTTATTTGTTTTTTTATTCAATTAATAGGAGCAAAACAACACAAAATAGAGGCATCTCAGTGGTCATTCTGTGGTACCATTTTTTTCAGGAAAAAAATGCTTAATTTTTAAGCAGGTTTTGAAAATGTTCATTTATATATTGGACCCCCTTTGTATGGCTTCAACACAACTAGGATTTTTACTTGAGACTGCTCTGCATTTTTTCTTTATTTTTGTTATTTCAGTTTTTAAAATGAACATGTACATAATACATTAAATTGTATATGATGCAGTGGTGGGATTCAAATTTTTTTACTACCGGTTCTATGGGTGTGGTTTGGTGGGCATGGCAGGGGAAGGATATTGTAAAATCAGAGGTAGTATTTGCTGGTTCTCTGAACTACTCAAAATTTCTGCTACCGGTTCTCCAGAACTGGTCAGAACCTGCTGAATACCACCTCTGATATGATGATCCAATCTTTGACAGTATGCTGTTGAAACTGGACAGGATTCATGTCTCCTAAAGAATTACCATCACTGCTCTTTTAATTCCACTCTGTCAGAAAGTAAGAGTCTACAGCAGGGGTGTCAAAAGCAAGGTCCACAGGCCAGATCCAGCCCATGGGATGCTTAAATCTGGCATGTACCTAATTTTTGGCTTGAATGGCCTCCTACAGAACTCTGCCAGCCAAAATGGGGTTCAGGGAGCTGTGCATTGCCCTTGAATGCCTGTTTTTGACTTGGACAGCCTCCTGCAGCACTTTGCCAGCCAAAATAGGGTGTGGGGACCCTAACCCTATGCCCCATTTGAAAGATAGGGTCCCATCTCTCCTCCCAGCTGGCCTGTGGAGGAGAAGTATAATGCTCATCCAGCCCTCAGAGAAATCCAGTTTGACATCCCTGGTCTACAGGGAATCTTTTTGATACAAATCTCAAAATGCTTTCTATAAAATCAATTTCTTCTTGAATCTTGATCTGCAAACTCAAATAGATTTAGCTAATTTTAGATCATAAGTCTCCAGTTTGAGTATATTTACTTAGACATCATACTTTAAGGTTGTTGTACAACTATTATCATTTTGCATCTGTGTCAGCTTGGAGAGATTGTTAAAAAAAATAACATAAAACACAGGGGTACAACTACAGCAATAAGAAATCTGCAAATTTTCAGAAATAAGGTAGAATTTCAGCTTTTGGGGTAAAGAAGAAAACAATTATTTTTTTCATTATTTAGATATGTACTACTTTTCAAAGTGCAACTTCTGTTCAAATCACAAACATATTTACAAAAAAAAAACTTATGGTATTTCATGTCATATGGTGAATGAAAGAGTCTCAAAATCTTTTTTGCTCAATTGGCACAGGTGTCAGAAGACTGACAAGAGCAAATGGCAGACATAAAACATATAATGTAGAACATCCAGGAACAGAGATAGAATTATTTTTGGTATCTATAACAACAGTATTTTCTAAATAAACATTTCAGAGTTATAGTAGCTGAGATACCACAAACCTTAATAAAACTCTGTTCCTGAGATAAATAGTGATAAGTAAATGGAATAGTCCCTCCAATATATTGATTTTACTTTTCCAAAACACAGGGATGAAAGTTTTTATAAAACAAAGAACATAGCAATAGCAATAGCAATAGCACTTACACTTATATACTACCCCATAGTGCTTTACAGCACTCTCTGGGTGGTTTACAGTGTCAGCCTATTGCCCCCAACAATTTGGGTCCTTATTTTACTAACCTCAGAAGGATGGAAGGCTAGTCAACTTGAGCCCATCAGGACTGAACTCCAAACTATGGGCAGAATTTGCCTGCAATACTGCATTCTAACCACTGCACCACAATGCTACTAATCCTGTAGAAATCAGCTTCAGTATATGAATTTACTGATATGAAAAATGACATAATTCAATGACCATTCAGGATTTGATGACATCCGAGTCTATTTTGAGCAGATTGAAGTTTCAGATCAAAAGTTTTGTCCAAAGGCCTTAATGTGGAAGCTTCAAGATGCTGCTTCATTCTTCTGGCAGAAAGAGATGAAAAAGAAACAGGGTTGGTAAGTACTTTAAAGGATATTAATACTGCTAGGTTTAAGCCATATACTTTCAAGATGATTAATAATAAATAAACTGGAAGTACTCCCCTATGTTCCTATTATAGACCATGATAGAACAGATGAGGAAACCACAATACAGACACCTCCAAATTGTCTAATGTCTGGAAAAAAATAATTACAGCAAAGTTGGCTGAATAATATCTATTCCAGCTTAATTTTCAACTCTTCTAAAATATAAGCTCATTTCTGAGATGCCATAATCTTATGCTTTACTTCTTTTCAGCTCAGAGTTTTCTGAGGTACCATAAAGTTAGATCTATTCAAGAAGGACACCAATTAAATTAGGCATTCATGAGATATAGATTAACATTCACCAGCTTGGTGTTTTTTTCTGTGTGTAACTGAGGGAAAAAAAAAAAGGAAAGAAAGAAATATATTTTGTCCTTTGCAGGTGATATAGTTTTGTTAGGTTCTCTAGAACAGGGGTGTCAAACTCACATCACCATGGCAGCATCACGTGATGTATTGGGACTTTTCCCCTTTTGGCTTCGCTAAACTTTTGGCTTCGCTAAACCAGGCAGGGGCAGGGGCAGCATGTGATGCATCCGGCCCATGGGCAGTGAATTTGACACTCCTGCTCTAGAATGTCAGGAGCCTTGCATAATTGCTTGACAAGATTGGCTTTCCCTAGAAAGATCTCTTCATTATTGATAGAATTGATTGTGTCAAAGTTGAGGCTTATTGGTGATTCTTGGTGTTAGTTAAATGAGGCAGTAGAAGCAGGGTGGAAGAATGAGATAGAATTACATAAAGCCGAACATGTCACAGTGAAAGTGATATTTATATCCTCAGCCAGTTGTAAAAGTTTGGGCCAGTCCCTGAAAGTATTAATATGAGGCCATCCATTGTCACCAAGAAACAATTTGCTAAATTATGCAGAATTTAAAAGTAAGACCAGGCTTATGACTTATTATTGAGTAATAGCTTATGGCTGGCCATATTAAAGAATTTGAGAGCTAAGAAGGTAAATCAAGCTAGGAATAATACTAGTTTTTCTATCCCTAAATAACTCCAAAGACCAGAGAACTTAATAGAATGATAAATCTCTCTGGCAACTGAATCACATTCAGATTTGCAAAATAGGAAGGTTTTTAGATATTTTGACTTCATGTGATTAAGTTGTTTCTTAAAGCAAGTCCCAATTTTAATTTATCATTCTGATTTACTGGAATGATCTGATCAAAGCTTTGTCAAATCAAATTACCTATCTGAAGCTTGACACAGACCATTTCACTCGGAGCCCTGGTGGTGCAGTGGTTGTAATGCAGTATTACAGGCTAACTCTGCCCACAGTCTGGAGTTCAATCTTGATGGCTCAAGTTTCTCTCAACTCTCCATCCTTCTAAGGTTGGTAAAATTAGGACCCATTAGTCCCAAAATTAGGACTATGGGGAAGTATATAAATTTAAGTGCTATTGCTATTTCATCTCCCATATCCTACCCTTGAGTTTATGTCCATACAGAAAGAAGAAATTGAAGATATCTTTATTTACTTATTAATAAAAGACAGCTAGTTTGGTGTAATGGTTAAGAAATTAGACTAGAAACTAGGATTATATGAATTTTAGTCTCTCCTTATACATAAAGCCAAATGGGTGACCTTACCACTTTCTCTTCCTAGGAAGGAGGCAATTGTAAAGCACTTCTGAAATCTTGCCAAGAAATCTACAGGGAAATGTCCTGGCACTGACTTCAGCACACAAAAATAAATGCAATTTATCTTTAAACCAGTAGTTAAGCTTTGGCTTCCATTTACTATATTTAGTATACACCTTTCTCACCCCAATCCCCATTTTTCCAAATCAGTCAGTTTGGTTTCTGGATTTTGGTCTTCTTTCAAATAGAGCATTAATTTCTATTTGAAAATACACAAGTATTTAAGCTAAAGGAAGGTAGACATATTTCTTTTTGCCTTGACAACCTTGACAAAGATGCTCTGTTTTACTATATTATGCTCTTCAGTAATAGTGAAAATGTTTCATTTCACAAATTAGGATGTATTTGTCTGTATGGATATTTGATTTATATAAGACTGCAGATCAGAATAATAATTCAAATGTAACTATAGTTTAGTTACATTGTTTTCATTAAATACCAAATCTTGAACTACATACTATTGTATTTTTATAGCAGCAAAATTGGGTCAAAACTTCAAATAAAGCCATTGCAACTTAGGTGACCTATACCTTTTCCACACGAAGGAAGGTATAGACAAGTCTTTATTTGTCTTGAAAAAAATCAAGTCTTGTGTTATGCTATGCACCAGCAATTATTCAAAATGCCTTCTAGCATTATCTAGCCATTGTTAAGGTTATATAAAAATCAGTTTCCAACCTATGCAACTCTCCCAATTTCTTTCTCAAGCTTCTGCTATCCTACAGAGATTGATACTTGTGCCATGGAGTGTATTTCTAACAGTAATAATGTTTCTTTGACTATAGATTCTTACCTGCTCATTTTATCGAGATAGGAAGATAAACTCTCTTAAGTACCATGTACATCTAGAGTTCTTTATTCCACTTCAGTACTATTAGGCAATCTGTTAAAAATGTCAAACAAGGAACCTTTCATTTGACATTTATCTCAACAGCCATAATGTAGTTACATATAAATGTCAGATGAAAATATAGAACTGTATAGATAAAGTCCCCCTCAATAATAATAAAAAGCAAATGCAAGGTTTTTCCTTTGATATTTAGGCAGTTTGAAAGGATGATGTCCAAGTGAGGTGCTGCTCTAACAAAGGTTAATAGCTAAAGAACAAAAACATAACAACTGAAGATGACGTGGGCTTGTAAGTTTCTCATAATGCAGAAATATTGGCTATATTTTCTTCCTTCCTAGAAGTGCAATCATTCTAATAACTCTTAAAAACAGTGCCCCCCCCCCAACCAGGTGGTTGTACATGACAGCTACTTAAAAATATTTTTATTGCAATGACCTTATTGTTCCTTTAAGGAAATCTGTCAAAAAAGTCCTTTTCATTTCACTTTCCTACTGTCATTTTGACCTGATTTTTTTTTAAATAAGGGGTTATATAAAAGTATCCTATCCTGTACTGTTGGTATATGACATCAGAAACCTTTCCACAAAGTATAAAGGTACTCCAAACTATATTGGAAATGTGAAACAAAGAATTGTCATTTTAACAAAATGGGATTTATTGGTTCGCAAAAAAAAGGTTTAACCTTAGGCAAGAATGACTAATTGCTTGTGGCTCAATAGCAGTAACTATGAGAAGGGTCTAAGAGTCCTAGTGAGCAATCACTTCAATATGAGCCTGCAATGTGCTATAGCTGCCAAAAAGGTCAGTACAGTCCTAGGCTGCATCAACAAGGGATTAGTATCAAGAAATCACATGAAGTACTACTACCGCTTTATACTGCATTTTATCAAACTTTCATGGTGACAGTTTTGGTCACCGTGATCCAAAAATATGTTGAAACAATAGAAAGAGTGCAGAGAAGAGCAATAAAAATTTTAGAAGACTGGTAATTAAAACATATGATGAATGGCTGCAGAAACTGAACATGTTTAGTCTAAAGAAGAGAAGGACTTGGGATTATTTGATAGCCATTTCCAATATTTGAGAGGTTGCCACAGAGCACCAAAGGGCAGGACAATAAATAATGTTTCTAAACTTATAAAAGAGAGATCCATTCTAGAACTAAGGAGAAATTTCCTAACAATTACAGCAATCAATCAGTGGAATAGCTTTCCTTCAGAAGTTGTGCATGCTCCATCACTGAAGGTTTTTAAGAAAAGATTGGACAGACATTTGTGTTAAATGGCCTCCTGCTTGAGCAGGGAGTTGAACTAAAAGAACTCCAATGTGCCTTCCAACACTGTTATTCTAATCTACAGTATAATACTTGGTGGACTAGTAAACAAGCTAGAAAATTTTGGGTTCAAATTTACACAGTGATACAAAGAATGTTAAAGATTCATATTCAACTTAAACCAGGACTTTTCTTGTTGAGATTAATGGATAGATGAACTGGAAAAGACTTATGACCAATGATTTTTATACATGGTAACTGCAGAAAGATTATTATATGCACAGATGGAAAGATTTTAAAATACCTACAATGGAAGTGTCAACTCATAAAATATTTCTATGGTCATTTTAGAGTTGCCAACAGAAAGAGAGGGGGAAAGGGGTTTGAAAGAGCAGTGCAGCAGCTTGGAAATCAAAAGTGCATTCCATACATAGTAACTAGGAGATAGTACCTAGGTGACTGAAGTTTCTGCAATGCAAAAATCTAACTGGAGAACATGATTGATGACTCTTGGCTATGGATATCTCTCACTGAAGAATATGAATTATGATACACACAGGGGGTAGGGGAAAACCAGGGTCAAGTGTGACAATGAATTATGTGTCTTAGAGTTGGCTACACCCAGGCAGTGCTGGACACCTTAAGTCCCAATAAATCCTTTGAAGTTTTGGAAGTTTAGCTCAGGAAGTTTTTGAAGTTTGGCTTGAGACTCATGATTTAATTGAGGTAACTGCCAGAATCCTGACAGGAACAATTATTGATGAAGAATTTGCTGAGATGGCAAAATTGACTTGGGTGGTTAGAAAAAAGACAATAACTACATTTATTGGTGACTTTATGGACTCTTTAAAAAAAAAAACTGAAAAAAAATGAATTTGTAACTTAGGAGTTTGATGATAAGAAAGGAGAGCATAGAGAGATAAAAGATCCATTAAAACCTTAGGGGATAAAATATAAATGCATCAATATCTGCAGTAAAGAAGTTCAATTATACCTTTCTATTTCTTTTGTTTTTGTTTTTTGTCCTTTCATTTTTTCTACTTATTTATTACTTTGCTTTACATGATGCAATATTTTTTTTAAAAAAGTATTCTATATTTTACAAATATCCTCAAGTAGATGCTCCCAAGCAAACAATATTTTGAAAGTAAGTACATGGTTAAGTACCAAATACTATTGCTCCCGTAGGTCTGATCAAAGGTTAGCCTAAAATGTACAAGCAATGTTATGTTTTTCTTCTCCAGGAAAAAAACCTGGAAGGCTAAAGAAATAAAAGAAATAAAACTATAATTTATAAATTCTTTTATACTTATGGGACAATGACAGAAATAACAAAATAGATTTAACCAACACTTCTAATAAGTACATTATAGAAAAATGTTTTTCAACTTTTTCTAGATTTTCAGTTATCTTGAGAATGTTAAACAATGCTACAAAGTTAACTAATAGGTGAGACAATTTGGGCAATAGTAGCAATAGCTACTTTTATTGGCATTACTCTCAGTTTAACCTCAATTTACTACTATTGGCATTGCTATCAACTCAACTAATACTTTTTGCCATCAGTGACAAGAATGATTGAGGATTTGATCTGTAATGTATGCAGCAAACTTTGTTTTCTTCCACTATATGTAGACTAATGCAACATCTTCTGAATTGTAAAGAAAGTACATACTCTCTACAAGCATGATGAGATGTGTGAAATGAACAAACCAAGTGTTTATAACTGTGAGGTAAATAGGGTATTGATGTTGAACTTGTAAATGTAGATGAGGAAATATATGATGTGTGAAGCATATGGTGATACATATGTATGAAGTTAGCTGAGCATACGCATCACAAAACAGTGATGTGTGATGAAAAGTGGATGATGAGAGAGAAGGAGGTGCAAACTATGAAATAAATAAACCAAGGCAAACAAAATCTGGGAATCTCCCTTCATATACCTGCTACTGTTTCTCATTAAGCAAATATTTTATCTAATTAGTCCTCTTCATGAACTTCATGCCTCCCTTGGGTTTATATTATTTGATTTTTACAGAGTATCACTACCATCCTTATGGAAAGTGGGTATGGGTTCTATACTTAAATATTACAGAAGAAAACTCATCATTTAACAATAGATTATCATTTCTTGATAACACAGGGGAACACAGGGAAAATATTTCCTTTTTATTTTTTTTGTTTTTGAAAAATACTTTATTAAACATATTTACACAATTAAAGGCCCTGTCACACTGCCCAACGGATGCAAAACGGACACAACGGATGAGCAAAATGTTCCATCCATTGTTATCTGCTTCTCAGAAGGGGCAAAAATTTGCATAAACCAGGAGCAGATAACCATGACGGGGGAGGACGCAGGGCGGATTGGAAACGGAGGCGGAACGGAAGCCCAGAGATGGAAGCAAGATGGAGTGGATGCTGCACATCCGCTAGGCTTCGGGGGACCTCAGCAAAGCGGATTGCAGAACGGATACAGCAGATGCAGAACGGTATGCACAGCGGATGAAGCGATGCCACAGGGATGCACAGTGGATGCACAGCGGAAGCCTAGCGGATGCCGAGCGTTAATTGCGCATAGCGGGGAAGATGCATTGCGTCAGCCCCGGCGGATTAACGGAGCAGCTACGGAAGCAGGTCACCATTAGAGGAAAGACCTGCTTCCAGACACATCGACTGCCTTGCCTGTCCTGCCTGCATGTCTGCCTGCAAGCCTTGCTGCCAGCCTCCCTGCCAGCCTTGCTGTCTGCGCGTGCCTGCCAGCCTTGCTGTTCTGCCTGCCTGCCACCTGTTGCTGCCAGCCAATCTGCCTGCAGCCTTCGGTGCCTGCCTGCCTGCCTGCCTGCCAAGCCAATCTGCCTGCCTCCCTGCCAGCCTTCCTGTCAGCCTTGGTGGCCTGCCTCCCTTCCAGCCTTGGTGCATGCCTGCCTGCAAGCCTGCCTGCCAGGCCTTCCGGCCAGCCTTGGTGCCTACCTGCCTCCAGCCTTGGTGCGTGCTCCCCTGCGTTCTTCCAGCCAGCCTTGGTTCCTGCAAGCCTCCCTGCAGCCAGCACCCCACACAACCATGCTGAAGCAAAGCAAGCCTCAGCACATCTGCTGCCAGCTTGCAAGAGGGGAAGGGCTACACCCACCCCCTGGCCCTCACTCTGATCTCTGCTGGGGCTTCTGCAGCATGGGCTCGCTCTTCTGGGGCTGGGGCTTCTGCGGTTTCTGCTTCTGGGAGCTGATGACAAGCACTCCAGCACCAGCTACCTCCACATCACCTGTCACCCTTCACCCCTGAGACTGAGTGACCAAGAGGAGTGCCAGAGACCGTTTTTGTCTGTATAGCTTGTGGTTAATAAAGTCTATTTTTGATTCACACACTTGCTTCATTTATTTTTTTTAATAAAGTCTTGCTGGGAAACTTTTAGAACATGGTTTAAGCCTTGTCATGCTTGTGGGCATGGTTAAGATAGCAGTGGGATGGGTTGAGATAGCTGTGGAATGGGCAGAGATACCTTTGGCTGGGGTTAATAGCTGTGGATAGATAAACCTCCAGTGCAAGCATAGTGGGACTGTATGGGTCCACTCCCAGGTGCCACACCTTATAGCTCCTTATTATCAATAACAATTTAATCATTGATCCAGCACATTTCAACATAAACCAACTCTTTATTAAACTGCCCGTTCCATTGTCGGGCCACTCAACATACATGGCACAATCTCAATCAGTGTGATTAGAACAAGCTCAAGGAAGCATCCATTAAGCATCTATTCATCCTGTCTTGCCACTCCACTGCTCCTAGCTGGGGAGTTGCACCAGTGCTTCAGTAGGTTGCGCTGCTTCTTCCCTTCACGTGAGGCTCTGTTGGGGCCTTGCACATCCCTCAGTGTCTATCAGGTTCGCCCTTGCCTCCATTCCCCAGGCTCCATGTCCCATTGCTTTGTTGGAGGTTTTTTCCATTTTAAGACCGCTTTGTTTCCGTGTGCTGCATCCGCTAGGCATCCGTTCTGGCATCCGTCTCTGCTATCCCTTCCGCTTCCTCCCTGCGTCCGAGCGTGAGCGAGTTGCACGAGTGCGGAACGGATGGCTAGCGGAATATAGCGGTGCGTAATGGATGCGAACGGATGTCGTAGGTGCAGTGCGCTAGTGGATGCCGAACGGACCAAATTTTCCCGGCCACAAAGTTTTGAGCAGCTCAAAGCTTTCGTGAGTGGATGAGAACGTCAATCAAACTGGATGCGGACGCATTAACCAGAGGAAGCAAGTAACGGAGTCTAGTGAGTACATTGCGTTAACCAACCAACAGATGGCAAGCTTTTTTGTCCGTTTTACATCCTCTTTGCATCCATTGGTGCAGTGTGACAGGGGCTTAAATAAAACAATACATTCTGCTTATTGCAACATGAGCACGGTGGTGTTCACTCAATTTGTCATCTCTCAAGTTATATAGAATGCATATCATTCACACTTGTTACATTGATATATAACACAGATTTTCATCCAATTGATATATTACAAACATACACCTAATTGCAAAGAATATTATTAAATTCCATCATACCTTCTTATTTATCTTTCTTCTGTTCATTTCACGTCTACTTTCCAACCAACTGCACCATAAATTCCAAATCTCATAGTACTCTGTCTCCTCTTTGGTTTTCAGTTCCATTGACAACCTATCCATTCCTGCGCATTCCAAAGTCTTCTTTAAAATCATAAAGTCAGGGGGAATATTTTCACATTTCCAATTTTGGGCAAAGGCAATTCTTGCTGCTGTTGGTATATGGAGTATAATATATCACAATTTTTGCCAATTTTATGTTTTAAAATCCCTAATAAGAATATCTCTGGTTTCAATTCAATTTTTACTTTTGTAATTTCTTCTAACCAATTTCTAACTTTTCACTAGTATTTTTTTGCTTTTGGGCAAATCCACCACATGTTATAGTAGGTTTCCTGCTTGTGACCACATTTCCAACAGCTTGCCGAATTATTGGGAACATTTTTGCAAGCCTCGCTGCCAGCGATAAAACAGCGATAAATTCTCCTTGTACGTAGCTGATAAAGTTAATTTATAATTTGCTTCCCATAAGTCTGGAAAAATATTTTCATGAGCATTATTATTGTTCATATTAGTTATTACTCTTCTGTGCTTATAACATTGATAAGGCTGCAAAGACTCTTTAAAAATTGTTTTAAAAAAATTTGTCACCAAGAATATTCTGTCCTTATGTTACAAATCTTGGAAATAATTGGGGTTTTCTGATATATTCTAATAAACATGCATGCTATAAGATAAAAGGGCATACAATTCAGACCTTTTAGAGAAGTAGGATCAGGAATATTTTATTCTCTTACACTTTTCCCTGAAGCAAGTCTTTTTAGATTTTGTTAGTGTTGATTTTGATAACAGTTGTGATAAACCTCAGAGGCTGACAATCCTACTACAGTAGTCTTGAGAGACAATGCAAGCTATCCTACTGCAGTAGTCTTGAGAGACAATGCAAGCTAATCATGGAAGAGTATTATTCTCTTAGAAAGACATGAGAAAGCTATGAGTTTTATTTATCAAACACAACAACTATCAAAGTCTTCTCATTGGAGGGTGTTTACAATATATTGCATTATCAAAACAAATCCACATGTATTCATCCTATGGCAAATGGATAGCTAATTAGCTCTCCTTTTCAAAAAGCGATAGTTACCAAAATAATGAAGAAAGTTTCATCAGATCTAAATTAGATCCTAAAAATGAATGCATTAAATTGTTGAGATTTATAAAACCTAAACATTTCCCTCTTTTAAATAAATCCATTCTGAATAACGTTTAGGCAGATCGTGGTTTGGGGGAGCAGGCATTGAGTTGCGAAGAGCTTAACACCAGTGGTTAAGAGAATAGTCATGGGTTCCTTGCCTCACTTTTATGAAGAAGGGTCCCAGATAACTACAGTTGGAACAAATATATTCCCTTCAGAGAATTCAAGCTATAAAGAAAGGAATAACATTTCAAAGTGACATTGGTTATTATTAGCAAGTAGTTCACTGTTTATACTTTAATCTTCCTTCCTTCCTTCCTTCCTTCCCCCCTATTTCCCTACTTCATTGCCTTCCTGCCTCATGCAGTATGCTTTGATATTAAATATAACTAAAGAGATCCAGATAAATTATTCTAATTCTTCTTCATTGGTTGTAAAAGCAAGTGCTGATTAAGCTATATGAGCTAACGATTACATATACATTTGGAGTTCTGAAAAACCTTGAATTGGCTCTTAAGGCTAGGTCCCACTGGCCGACGGACACAAAATGTATGCATAAAGGACATAGTGGATGAGCAAAATTTTGGGGGTGGCTCCATCCGTTGTCATCCACTCTAAAAAGTGGTGAAAATCTGCATAAACAGAACGGAAAAGAACGGAAAAGAACAGACGTGGGTAGTACATAGCGGGGATGTTAAATGGATGTTCATAGGAAGCCTAGCGGATGAAAGCGGATGGAAGCGGATGACACCTCC
>BHFT01013410.1:0-22787 GCA_004320025.1 Laticauda laticaudata
CGGATTCCTGCCACCGCCGAAGCCTTGCAAACCGGAAGTCCTCTAATAAACTTGAAAAACTTATACACATTTTCTAGCCAATAATTAGCTTTCCATTCTGCCTCGGGAAAAATGCATGTATGGCTGACCTATCTTGCTTCAGTAATATTATCAAAATACTGATATTTTAGACACTTCAATAGGTGAATAGGTACAAATCTTCTGACCTGGCTCTGCTGTTAGAGGGCAGGCTCCATCAGCCCAACCCAACATGATTAGCAGGTTGGGAACAAAGGAGTCTATAAGGTGTTAGGGGAAGGTTAGTAACAGGTAGAAGTTTTCGAACAGAGGTCTCCAAACTTGGCAACTTTAAGACTTGTGGACTTCAACTCTCAGAATTCTGGGAGTTGAAGTCCACAAGTCTTAAAGTTGTGAAGTTTGGGGATCCCTATTTTGGAATCTCATGGAGAATTTAGGAGGATCAGGATAGGCAGAAAGGCAAGAAGAGTGCCTGTCTAGGGCTATATGTGTTTGGATCTCCATACAGGGAGGTCTGTTTCTGTTTGATTTTAGCTGTAGCTGAGTTTATAACACAACCATATGGTGAAGCGTTCTTGGAGACAGGGATGCAGATTTGACTCGGGCAGCATAAATACTAGCTGACCTGCTATTCATAACTTTAAAAGATAGAGAAATCTTGAGTCACCCCACAGCCAGATGCAAAATCTTTCCTTCCTGCCTGTTCAAAGCAGGAGTTCTTGAACTGTTTGCCAAGTTCTCCACAGCCCTCTCAGATAGTCTCCTGGGCCTCAAATAAAGAAGACCTCCTCTCTGACACAGCTTAGCTGCTTTCTTAATGCAGTGCAACAGTCTTCTCCATTTATTTGCAATCTCCACTGCTACTAATGTTGTGATTGCCAAAAGCAACCTCCAGTTCAGCCTGCTTTAATTACCAATCTGGGTAAGGAAAGGATTTTCCTCTGGTGTCAGAGAAAGACCTTTTGCTCGTGGGTCCCCTGGAGACTGAAGGGCTAAAGAAAAATGATGAGCACCTCAGAGATAAACTAATCAGGAGTGGAATCCAATGGTTCCAAAGCTTAGAGAGAATTACTATATTGTGGACCAGAAATAAAACCTCCACAAAACTAACTAGGTAGCTGGCAAAACCAGCTACAGTTTAATTTCCTTCCTTGTAATGCTTGGCTGGCTGTGTTTGAACCATCTGGAACTGCTTTACAAAATGTGTATGCCGTGTCTAACAAACATCTGTTGTGGATGGTCCCTGCTTGTTTGTTCTGCTTGTTGCACATGATCTTCTTGCCAATACAGGGCTAACTATTCATGGGGTTCAGAAAGGAAGGTATACCCCCCTGTATTTATGGGGTTCAGAAAGAAGGACCTCTTCAACAGAGTATAGCCATTAAAGATGTTTGGATTTACACAGTGATAAAAATAAGGCATGTGAAGTCCTTAATCCTCTTTAACTTTAATTGTTTTCTTGCAGATGTTTCTTTATCCAGCTAAGTAACATTTTCAGTGCTAGAAGGGAATGGGGTTTTCTCACACTGAAGGTGTTAACTGCCTTCTAGCACTGATGATTTTACCTAGCCAGGTAATGAACCATCTAGAAAAAACAACTAAGTAAGAAAACAACCAAGCTCAGTGAGCACCAAGGATTCAACAGTTCAACCCTGAGCAACAGCTATTCTCCTTATTGGTAAAATGAGACGTCCTCAGGAGACAATAAAAAGTATTGCAGTATAGACACAAATATGGAAAACCAGCAAATATGGACTATTGGTAAGAAATTATGGCATTTCTTCAAACAGAGTTGATAAAATGATGCTACCCCCTCCCCAAATTACCCAATGACATTTTGTTTGATGGCAGAAAATCAAGATTGTGTCAATTTCCATATCTCTATTCCTCATATACCATCTGATCCAAATGACAATTTCAACACTATCTATCATATTTGAGGCTCAAACTAATGGAGAGTTCAAGGTGAACTGCATGTTGCAGTTTTATTTACCACAATACTGCTTCCAACTGCTATGCAGCATCCACTAACCTCCTTCTGCCTGTTGGTAGGGCTGGACCGGTTACCATCTTTCACTTCACTTCATCTAGACCTACAGTTTTTAAAAAGTATGTTAACATCCTTTCCTATGCTTGATGCTTCTTAAAAGAGAACAGAAGACCTGTAATCATGCTCAGATATCTGCAAATGAGTTTTTTTTCCCTAATTGTTCCATGTGAGTTCTGCTTTTTGTGAATGTTCTAGAAAAGCCAAATTCAGATTTCACATGAATAATGAGGAGAATAAGTTTCACTGAGACTTGGCAAATATTAAGACTCTAAGACGCTCATGAAAAAAAATAGAAGTGTCTACTTTTATAGTAACAATACTATTGTGTATTATTATCTCAGGTTAGCTTGTAGTTAATGTTATCAATCTTTGGTGAAAAGTCAGAAACAATAAAATTAATGGTAATTTCTCAGGTTTAGTCACAGCAGTGGCTCCAGCAGTGATGTGGAACTCCTAGGCTAAATAAAAATGTAAACATGTATATTTCATTTTTTTAAAAAGGCAACATCTCATTGAATCACTAAAAATGTGCAAGATTTCTATTTCTTCATGTGAAATCTAGTTAGATTTCAGGACAGACTGAAGGAGGAGGGAGGTACATTCATTCAAATTGCATGAACTGTAGCTTCAATATGAGGCCCAAATTAGGTCTGTGAGGATTTAGAGGAAGAATGGCCTGCACAATGTAATGGATGGAGTGAAAAGAATAAGCCGACCTCAAGATGCACTGCTGGCTCAGAGGACTCTGCTAAGAAGTTTCGTAGACCTGCTGCTGTTGGGACACTGGTGTTCTGACTTAAGAAGTTTTTGAATCATCGCTTGCAGATGCCCCGTCACAGCCCACTCAAACCTGAATGAACAATGAAAGGATTTCATCTGGAAACAGATCAAAGAAGCCGAAAGCGGCCACTCTGAAGCAATTCAGAGATTATATCTCTCTTCCTTTCCTCTTGCTAATTTTCTGGCAATCTGATGGGGTGAATTACAGCTTTCATCAATTTCAGTGTATAACATAACTATTAATCACATTGGTTATGACTGATGGGGCATAAAATGGATGGCATAAAATATTAAAAAGATAATGTATGGCCATTGGTCCATATGCCATCAGAAAGTAATACCAATTAAATCCAGAGAAAGGGGCAAATTTTGAATAATATTTCTTTCAGCTCAGTGAATCACTTTTAGGTTGCAACAACAACAACAGCAGAGGCAACAATACTGTATTTTCTTCAGGTTTGCTTCAGTGTTTTAGGTTTTCCATCTACAGTCTTTTCTTTTCTTATTTAAAAATAAGAATCTGATCTCCCATATTTCAAATTCAGGCAATCCTTAACTAATGAAGGCCTAACACAAACTTACCAAGAAATTCATATTTTGTAGTAAAGGGAACAATCTTTTAAGAGCAGGCTGCTATCCAGTTGATTTTCCTGCCTAAGGGAGGCCTAAAAGTCGCTATCTCCTGATTTCTAGGCCAGTGCCTTCACCACTACAGCAAACTGGCTCTTTTTTACTTATACAATACTTTTATTATTTAAAGCACCATATTTAATAATTGGTCACATAATAATTACAACTTGGTTGTAACAGAAGGATACAATCAATATCAAGTGAGGTGCTAATACCACTCTACAAAGCCTTAGTAATACCACACCTAGAGTACTGTACCCAGTTTTGTTCACCACACTATAAAAAAGATGTTGAGACTCTAGAAAAAATACAGAGAAGAGCAACCAGGATGATTAGGGGACTGGAGGCTAAAACATACAACGAATGGTTGCAGGAACTGGGCTTGGCTAGTCTAGTGAAGAGAAGGACCAGGGGAGACATGATAGCATCTTCCAATATTTGAGGGGCTGCCACAGAGAGGAGGGGATCAAGCTATTTTCTAAAGCTCCTGTAGGCCAGACAAGGAATAATGGATGGAAACTGAACAAGGAGAGATTCAACCTGGAAATAAGGAGAAACTTTCTGACAGTGAGAACAGTCAACCAATGGAACAGCTTGTCCTTGGAAGTTGTGGGAGCGCCATCACTTGAGACTTTCAAGAAGAGATTGGACTCCCATCTGTCAGAAATGGTGTAGGGTCTCCCGCTTGGGCAGGGAGGTTGGACTAGATGACCTACAAGGTCCCTTCCAACTCTGATTATCTGTTATCTGATCTGTTACCAGGCTTGACACAAGGTAGAACCAGACCCCTTGCCTCAGAGGTCTTGCTAAGGGTCTTCCTTTTCAGGGCGAGAGGAGGCCCAATTCTCACAGCCCTCTGGAAATTTGTAAAGACCTGGTTTTTCCGGAGGATCTTTGGGGATTGACTGCAGAGATATGGACTTTTGAATGAGTGTTATTGTGATGTTCTTTTCTGTTCTATGATTTCATACTCTAAAGCTATTACTGTATTTTATCATCTAAGTCCAACTGAATTAAGGCTGGATAGAAACTTCATGCTTGAATGAATAAACAACTACTTTGGGAGAACTTTTAGATTTATTGCAAACCTGAAGCCTCTGATTCTACATCAGGCATGTCCAACCCAACATCCCATGGGACACATGTGATCCTGGAAACTTGTAATGCAACCCTGCAAGATAATAAAAGCATACATATAAAGGGAAGTGTATTGTTTATATATAGTATATTATCTAATTATACTGTATATTTTAGATGCAACCCAAGATGCCTCTTCACTCAATGTAGCCCAAGCAAGCTAAAAGGCCAGACAACCATGATCTAATGCTTCTTGTGTGCAAATATTATATACAAAGATCTCCTCCTAGCAACTTATTGTACCTTTATAACATCACTCAGCTTGTACCATAAAGCCTCTCCTCATTACTATTACATTGATATATGGATGGCTTGAATGATGATTTGAGAAATTGTTTCTAAATGAGCATCTCTACATGCATATTTGACAGGTACATATTTTGCTTGATTATGTTGCTCTTTTTTAGCCTCATTTTGATGCCATTGATCTTCAGTTTTGGCAGTTAATTGCCATTTTAACTGTCCCAAACTAACTAGAATAACATTCAACAGGATGTGTGTATTCTGGAAAATGTATTCTTTACAGCTGACAATTTCTTGAAACACATGTGAAAGGCAATTCTCCATACTGGCTGGATAAATGTACCTATAGGATATGTATGTATGTGCTCATACTCACATTCACTATTTTTTTTTCTGGTGACTGAGCTTGTTTTGGAAAAAAATGCATTATAGATCATCAAATTCACAGCCTATGTGTGCCTTTTTTAATTTCTTTGAATGTCTTCTAAGTAGCAACAGTTTACGTATCTTAGCTGTTCTCAAAATCTAACATAGTTGAATCCAACTAGCACCTGGATGGGAGATCACCAGAAATGCCAAAACCACAGGCTGAATCTTCATGGTGCCAAGAAAGTTAAATGGATTTGTCCATTAAGTAGGTTCAACTTGAAGATTGATCATATCTGCCCTTTACAACTTAGACAATATTGATCATACACCCATTGAAGAAGCTCCATCTTGTCATTCTCTTTTATCAAACATGACATTTGTGAGGTATGTGTATCAGAAAGGAAGATGACCCTGCCTCCTAGCTAGACAGATCAAATGAATCAAGACTGGTGGCCCCTTCCAAAAGTGATGCTTCGATGGCTTGTATAGTTAAATTGGAGCAGTATGTTTTATATGGCTCCTGCACAAGGACAAGATACTACTCTACCAATCTCATGTTTGGTACAGCAAGGGATGGCACACAAGGCAGAAACCTACATACAAAGCTGTCATCTTAAATTTGAAGTTTTCTTTCTTTCAGAAAAATGGTGCAAACCATTTAACACCCCCCCCCGATCCCACCCCCAATATAAAAAAATAAAAAATAAAACAAGAACAGGGGGAAATGATCTAATTGCATTATCATCTGATTTTGAAGGAGGAGTCCTGTGAGTTGCCTATAAATCAACTTTAGGGAGCAATGTCTACCACTGAATCTTGGGGTTAATCTAGATCTAGGCAGCCCCTCACACTCCAAGTGAGTCAAAATAACCTTCAGGGGCGAATAATTAAGCTGCCTTCCCGAAGAAGTATGGAGTTTCCTTGTTACACATTTTGATAAGAACTGTGTTAGACATCTTTACAATAGGCCCAGAAGCATCTGCTGGCGGTTTGCCCAGCTGCACATAAGACCAAGCAATTCAGTAACCTGCCTGCTTCCCACCCACTGAAGACCTGACTCCACCTGCTGAGACTGAGCCACCCTGTCAAGTACAGCACGTAGACAGCATACGGTTAGTCAGAGGTGGCTCATCAGAACTTGTCAATTTGCAGACTGCTTTGAGAATAGGTGGAGCAGAGGGACTCTGCTGAGGGGCTCTCCTTCCTCTGCTCAGGGCACAAACATTTGCTCCCAGAATCCATTTGTTATTGTTAGTCGTGAAGTCATGTCCGACCCATCGCAACCCCATGGACAATATTCCTCCAGGCCTTCCTGTCCTCTACCATTCCCCTGAGTCAATTTAAGATCACGCTGACTGCTTCAGTGACTCCATCCAGCCACCTCATTCTGTCATCCCCTTCTTCTATTGTCCTCAATCTTTTCCAGCATTAGGCTCTTCTCCAGTGAGTCCTTCTCATTAGGTGGCCAAAGTATTTGAGTTTCATCCAGAATCCACTCTGAGGACTCAAATAGCATGCGCAGAGCATCCTGTGAGACAGGGGACCTCCTGCAGAAATTGTGGAATTATGTCAACCTTCACTTGGCTCAGTAAACAATCAGCATTTCCCATACAGACAGGCAGTTCAGTTTGGCAGAACTTACAGGCACCATGTAGTGTAGTAATCGCAGGGCCCTTTTGTCATATGCTAAATACACTGTCCTCCAAATACTACTGGAGGAAGTCGTTATTCAGCAACATATATTGGTGGAAGTCATTATTCAACAACATCTGGCAGGCTGTAAGTTCTCCATCCTTGAGCAAAATGGTGAAAAGAAAATAATGGTTTTCCTTTCCCATCCACTCCTGCTAGCACTGTCTTGAGTTAAAAAAAAAAAAGGTGNCCTTTCCCATCCACTCCTGCTAGCACTGTCTTGAGTTAAAAAAAAAAAGGTGAGTATTATAAACTGGACTTGCAGTGAAGAGATAAGAGTCAAACACCCACTTTCCTGACCTCTGTGATCCTGCCTGCAACAGTCATCCTACTTCTGTCCATTCAAGCTTATTTACAATTCCCAAGCAAGGAAAATTTACAAATGTTAGCTTCCCACACTGATTGGCTGAAGTGCTTCTGCAAGACAACATATTGTACACAACTCAGGCTGACTGCATATTGCAGAGAGGGACAATATTTTGAGGCACGTAACAGAAGGGAGGCCCCTGGGGAGGGGGAATTTAACCTGTGTTTCCTGCTTCATATACAGTACAGGAAGCCTTCTACTGACAATTCATTTAGTTACCATTCAAATCGTAAACTTCAAACGGCACTGAAAAAGTGACTTACGACAGTTTTTCACACTTGTGGCCGTTGCAGCATCCCCATGGTCATGTGATCGAATCTCAGAAGCTCGGCAATTGACTCATCTTTATGAGCATTGCAATGTCCCTGGGATCATGCGATCATCTTTTGCAAGCCAAGTCAATGGGAAAGTCAGATTCACTCAACAAACCATGTTACTAACTTAACAACTGCAGTGATTCACTTCACAACTGTTCACAACTGGAAAGGTTGCAAACACTTCACAACTGGAAAGGTTGCAAAATGGGGCACAATTCACTTAACAAATATCTCAGCAAAACCCCCCCCCAAATGGGGCCAGAACTGTGGTCGTAAGTCGAGGACTACCTGTAGCGGGAAGCTCACCGACCACCTATTTTCGGAAACATGTGTGGGGCTGGGGGTCGAGCCGGCCTCTTGCTTTAGCTGTTAACTGAGTCTGTGTTTTGGGAGTCAGGAAGACACTGCTTAGATGCGGGGGGAAGGAGGGGTCTCCCAGCGAAAAAGTGACTTGTTCCACGCGGCAACCTGTTTGGACCCCGCACCACAGCAGCTGCCTTCCTTTCCCCGCCCTTGAGGCTCTCTCTCTCTCCCCCCCTCCCCGGTTGCTTAAAGAACTTTTATAGAGGACACAATGGAGGATACAATGCCTTTGCTGGTTGGAAATGAGAAGGCAGGAGCTCCAGGAGCTGCGGCACAGGGCGTTCGGCTGTAGTTAGGTCAGGTCGAGAAAGTGCTCGAAAACCGGGTACACCTTAATTGTGCAGCTGCTTTGGACCACTTGTGGCTGAATAAAGAAATGCCTCCTGTTTGAAATCTGCACTCTGCAGAGTGGGACTGATTGTTAAGCAATGGGAAGCCTTTGCAGATTTTGGAAGATGGTTTCTTTTGCTCTGGAAAAGCAGGGCAATTATTAATGGGGCATCTTCCTTCTGAAAAAGAGTCTACTTGGGTCTGAACAATGGGCATCTATTTAATCCAGGAGTTAATTTCCAGCTGTGGACAGCAAAGGAATATTTTTGCAGCACACGTTCCAAAGATCTGGAGTGCTTACTCCATCAGGGAAACTATTAATTTGTCCCTTTGGAGGAGCTCAAAACAGACATCAGGAAATCTAAAGGAGCTTTTCACAATCTGGCCTCCAGATGTATTGATTCAGTTTCCCATATTTGCCCAGTCAGCATAGCCATTGCGCAAAATTTCAGAAGTTGAAATCCACATATTGGGAGGGGCTCAGGCTGGGCTGATGTGAATCCTAATTTTCTTCTAATCTGTTTGGGCTATATCAAGATCAAAAGACAGTGTGTTAGACCATTTATCATAGTGTAAAATGATGATGAGCCAATTGTGATTGCTCACTCCATTCCTGGTTGCCATGTGACAAGCCATAACTTGGGCAACTATACATCTGGGAAACAGAAATAATAAGATTGGAGCAAAGAGTTACAGCAGATGGCAGCAAAGAGTGTTTTTTGTATCTCTTTGCTGCCATCTAGTGACTTGCTTGGGTTTTGTAAGCCAGGTAGAGTCGCCCTCGATTTGTTACATTTTGATAATCTTAATCAGTCCAGGTCTCATCACATCTCAGAAACTACTGGATGAAACACATTATTCTTTGTGACTTGCTCTCAATTACATCTTGTTCAGTTATATATAGTGATCGTGGAAACCTTCACATCTGTTGTGGGGGAGGAAAGAGTCCGGTCCCTGTAAAATGGAAGCTTTATGTTGAGGAAGTCAAGGGATATAAGGGGTCTGGAACCATTACAGCTGGCCAGGGTTGTCTAGGAGAATGGCTTTGCGTTATACCAAAAGCTTCCAGGGAGGGAAATGGAGTGTCTTGGAAACTTCTAGTCAACTGATGTCTTTACAAACATGAATTTCATCCTAAGAGACTTTGAGACCAAAAAGACAATGTTTACCTCATGAATTCCAGCATGAATTCCTTTCTTCCTACAAATATCCTCAAAAAACAATAAAAATCAACCCTCCCTGCCACTAGGTTTGGTAAGGAGGGCAGACTAAAGTAAGAATGGCAGTCACGCTTCTTACTTTAGCTGATGTGGCTTCTTTCTTTGACTGCTGGTCTTCATCAGTCTGACGTGACAGCAATTGGAGCAAGAACGATCCCAGCACTGAGGTCCTGCTGGTTCCTGGCACTCTGAAGAACATTCCTGCAGCATGTTTCAGCAGGTCTGGGGCAGGGCTAAAATTTCAGGGCCCTCATCTGCCTGTCTCGATCCAGGGGTCAGAGGCACTTCCTGTCTACCTCCTCTGGCTGCTGACCTCTTCTCAGGGGTATCCCCTTTCCACATTAATGGACTTGGCTGGCTGGCTGGCTGGCTGGAAACCTATGCTTCACCCAAAGGAGAAATTCTGCATTAAGACAGGCCAATAACTCTTCATATGCTTCATCCACTTTGCTAAGTAGCCATTAACTTGTGTGTTTTGAATGAGAAAAAGAGAGAGAAAAGTCTTAAAGAAGATTGATTAGCATAGACATCCCTTCCCAAAGCATTCCTCCATGTCCTGATAGATGACTCTAAAACCTAAGTCTCACAATAACCTGATAAGGAGATAGATTTCTCCTTGAACATATCCATTTTGGGGTGTAGATGGATGATTGCATGACTGGATATTCTGGTCAGGTTCTCCTGCCCCACTAAAACTCTGCAGACATAGTACAGTATGTCTTCTTATATGGTTCTTCAAGCTCCCGGTTCAGACAGATTCACAAGATTGAAAAATGGATTACACTCCAATGACTGAGGAAGGATCTTCTCTTCTCTTGAATCCTCACTAACCTTCATAGAGAAAAGGGCGATCTCTTTGCACCATTCTCTAGTCTCTCTCATATATGATCTTGAATTTTGGGATTTGTTCTCAGTGGAAAAGATAGGTGGATATGGAGGCCAATAGAAAAATAGGCTCTGGCAAGGCAGAGCAATACTAGGGACTCTGTGATATTTTAGTTTGGTTATAGAGTTCAATGTAGTACAATTTGTGTTTTTTTCCTGGTGTGAAATGTGTGGCTATCCACAAGTCAGTGATTTATGCCCTGTGTATTGGTAGGGGTGATGAAGTTCATTCCTCTTCAAGGGAAGGTCTGCTTGGGGAATTCCTGCCTTAATTGTCTGCACCTATTCAGCAGAGGTATCAATCAAATTGCCCTTCTGGTGGGGAATCCACCACAGTAGCAACATCAATCCATGGTCCTACTTCTAAGCATGAGTCACTGCCAAGCCCCACCCCGTGCCTCTGGGTGCTAATCTCTTGCACTCCCAAATAGAAGTACAGAGGATAGATCAGCCTTTGGCTGACTTCTTTTCTTGTGGGGCAAATGGAGAAAGGCCTCTAAAGGATTAAAACAAATGGCAAGCAACCTCAGCTGTTCAATAGAAAACATGAGAGGGCTGAGAGACCCACACTATGATAATGCAGTATGATTGACTGAGTAAGGCACCTCTGGATGATTCCTGCATGATTGGAAACCATGAAATTATGTCTAGTTTTGCACAATGCTCTCTAAAGCAATAATGAAACATTGACATTACAATTTAGAAGTGTATGTGAAAGCAGACTTAGCCTCTTTCTGAGGAAAAGAAGAGCTCCTTATAATTGCAATTCTTAATAATTTTAGGAACATAAAAACATATACAAGGATCTGGATTATTTAGTTATGAGAATTTCAAACACATGCATTGGGGGGGGAATGTTATGTAAAAAAAGAATGGCTTTTTAGAAGGTCATTTTCATGACTGCATTGTTTCCAGGGAGGCATGCGGGTGAATGCTGAATATATCACCATACAGAGTTGCTATAAAGCCAGTCAGCTGGACTCCCCTGCATATGCTGAGGAAATAGTCTTCTCAAGTACTGAATCCACTCCCTCTGGTTCCCAGGTGTCAGCCATGAAGGAAATTGTAGGCCAGCATTTCTAGAGGTCACCAAGTTGGAAAAAAGCTTGCATCATCTATTTTTGAATTTATTAAATAATTGATGATCGTCAAAAGTTTAGGCTCCATGGAGAGTTGCAACCAGACACCTCATTTATTTGAGTAAAGATACTTCTAGTCCACCTAGCTTATTTTTATCTACCAGTCTCTATCTCTGTCTGTCTGTCTGTCTGTCTGTCTGTCTGTCTGTCTGTCTATCGATCTATCAGCTGTCTATAGCTAGCTAGCTAGCTGAATAAATATAGTTCTGCCCACCTAGCATGCAAGTGCAAGTAAATTAATAGGTATCACTTTGGCGGGAAGGTAACAGTGCTCTGTGTGCCTTTGGCATATAACCGTGCTGGCCACATGACCATGGAAAAGTCTTCAGACAACACTGGCTCAGCCAAGAAACAAAGATGAGCACTGTGCCCTAGAGTCTTACCTTTTGACTGTATATCTGTTGTCTCTGAATTCTATTCTGGTAAGCTTCTCTACAGAAGTTTGCAGCTCTGCAAGACATTGATAAAACTACTTTGCCTGCATTAATAGGAATAACAAGAGAAAGCATGTATTATGGCATTGGCATTTTTCATTTCAAAACTACAGCATCTTTCTTTTGATAGCTTTAGTAAAACACTGAATAATAAAATACTGAGACTTGTTTATGCATATTAGGTTGCCCTTTAAAGAGAAAGGGCATAAAATACAGGATTTGTGACAGCAGATAGCAAATGTACTTACCTACGAATGGATTTGCTTAACCCGTGTGTGTATATGCAAATGACAAGATGCTTGCTTAAAAATATACACATTGGATTAGGCGTTTCAGGTTTTTTCTTCACCCACTGACTAAAAGGAAGGTATGATTTTTTTTTGCTCATTCTAAGAGGCTACAGAAAATAATACAGAGACTATAATGATTGTTTTATTTAAGATGAAGAAAAGGGATGTTGGCAAATTGAACTGTGCCCAAGATGTGACTTCCAGTGAAGTTGTTATTTGTTGGTACCTAGCTTTCTAGAAAATTATTATTTTAGTTAATTTTAAATAGCCTGATTTACCCAACAGTGTGCAGAAAGTGTGCAGAACATGGCTTTTAATGGAGAATTACATTTTTCTACTTGTAAGAACTGTAGGAAGGGATTGCTTCTGATTTAGAGATGAAAGGGGTATGGGCTATGTCAGCTGAAAAGAGCAAGCTGACGCGAAAGAAAAATTCCAACATAATATTGAAAGATTTTAGGCACTGACTAAGTTGGTCTTTAGTTAACAGTGAAAGTTACTTTCAAACTGTTGTAGACATCTACCTGTTCCTCTTTGTTTGGAACAGCTTTCCATCAATTCTGTGGAAAATTGATCTGTCTCCAATTCCTTTTTCATACAACACTTGTACTTATTTTTCCTGCAATTGTTCTATTTTCACTCATATTTTTTCACTTCTTTTCTGTCATACTCAGTTTTACTTAACATCTATTTGGGGGGGGTTGCTTTATTTGTCCAACTTTAGAAAAACCCCTCATCATCCTTGCATCCTTCACTGGTTCATTTAATCTTTCATCATAAAGAATGAAACGCATTCTGCTTTTAAATTGATATTCATTTCTTTGCCATGGGTACATTTGACTGGAACAAGTATAGACTGTTGCACAGTCAGCCAGATGTTCAGAGTGGATTTGAACCATTGTTGTTGTTATTAATTATTTTTTTAAGCAGCTTGACTCCCAGTGACTTTGTGTGGTAAATATAGATGCTTATACTACATATTTACACCTTTTTATAAATGGATATTCACAGTCACTATTTTACGCATTCCTGGCTCTCTCAATTCCTTCTATACTCCCTGTTCTAATTCTCACCCAGACATTCATGACTTCTAGCAGAATATTCACTCCTCTTTCCAGCTTAATTTACACATAAAAATGCATGATTTTCCCTCAAACATAACTCTAGTTCTTTCATTATTACCATAACATGCAGCTATCATGAGCCTTTGAATTCTTTTATTTTCTTACTCTCCCAGGAACCTAAATGTGACTAATTCATACTTTCTGACATACTTTCTTGCTTTTTCATTAACAATTAAACATATTTCATTTCAGTACATTTAGAGTAATCAGTTCCTCTCCAAAAGATAGACTATTTAGAATTAGAATTCTTTTTTATTGGCCAAGTGTGATTGGACACACCAGGAATTTGTCTTGGTGCAAATGCTCTCAGTATACATAAAAGAAAAGATGCATTCATCAAGAATCAAGGATCATATGGTACAACACTTAATAATTGTTATAGGGTACAATAAGCAATCAAATCATACTGAGAAAGTCAATATAAATCGTAAAGATACAAGTGACAAAGTTACAGTCACACATGCACAAGTGGGAGGGGATAGGTGATAAAGAGTGATGAGAAGATTAAATAATAAAAAATAAATAATAAATAATATTATTTAAATAATAAATAAATAAATAAAAAATAAAGTAATAGTAGTGCAGACTTTGTAACAGTTGAACAGTGTTGAGGGAATTATTTGTTTAGCAGAGTGATAGCTTTCAGGAAAAAAACTATCCTTGTGTCTCGTTGTTCTGGTGTGCAGTGCTCTATAGCGTCGTTTTGTGGGAAGGAGTTGAAACAGTTTATGTCCGGGATGTGAGGGGTCTGTAAATATTTTCACAGCCCTCTTTTTTGATTCATGCAGTATACAGGTCCTCAATTGAAGGCAGGTTTGTAGAAATTGTTTTTTTTTTTCTGCAGTCCTAATTACTCTCTGTGTCTGTCTGTTCTGTTGAGTTGCAGAACCAAACCAGACAGTTATAGAGGTGCAGATGACAGACTCAATAATTCCTCTGTAGAACTGGATCAGCAGCTCCTTGGGCAGTTTGAGCTTTCTGAGTTGGCGCAGAAAGACCATTTTCATTAAGAATGGTATTTTTTCCCTTTTAATTTCACAGAGATTTATCATCATATTTTTTTCTTTTATTTGCTGTTACCATTGGCTCCTCATATATTTGAAACCACAATCTTCACTGTGCCTTGTTATGAGTAGATGGGTCCACAATGGTTGATCTTTGTCACCCATCATGGTTTTGGTCAATCAAAGTTTTCATAGAGTGCAAGATAAGATTATCAGCCAGAGTGATACCATGTCATATGCAGTATTCTTAATAGCAAGAATAGAATATATCAATTTCATATTTCAGTCAGGATGTCCCAAATGCAATGATATCCCAATTTATGCCAAGCCTTCCTACATTCTATTCGAGTTACACTCTCTAAATATTATCTTGAAAAGCAACATATTGTCGCTCACATCCCACCAACCAAGAGTTGTATGCAGTCTGTTGACATACACTCTGGTTCAAATATTTGATCTTTGTGCTTGTTTTACGTTAAGGCCTTGTGGGAGCAAAGATGAGAGATAGAAAGGGATAGGAAGAGGAACTCCCCAACTCTGCCCTTATTTGCACTGACATAGATTTTGTGTGTTTCTGTACATTTTTATCCACTTTTTTCCGAATCTGGAAGGCATAACAATCAATCAGATAACCCTCCCAGCCTCCTTTCTAGTAGACAGATTCATTGGCAACTATGTACTGCAAAGTCTTTATACTGTGTCTCACTTAGTCAGCTGTATTGTACAAACAGAGCGAAAGAAATAGATGCACATTGTACCTATCTTTGCCCTTAATGTTATCACAAAATCCCAATCAACTGGGATATTGTGTATTACAGATGGAAAAAAGAATTTCTCGATAAATTAACTAAGTTACAGAAATGTCTAGTGTGGGTTGGTGAGCAGTGAACACAGATCTTTTCAAAACAGTGTTTTGTTGTGTTTTGTTTCCTTCAATTTTGTTGTATGATATAAATTACAACCTGCTGCACAAAAGAGGTCAGATAAGATGTGTTGGCAATCGTTTGAAAGGAAGAACGAGATGAGAAAATGACTCTCTCCCGAACTTGCCAGATACTCTGTGCTGGAGGTGTGCCCTAACCCTTCATGCATGGAATGGAGATCTCTCTTCCTCTCCGACAGAGGGGCTCCATTGGGCATAGTGCCTCCTGGGAGACTGCCAGGGCCTGCAGGAATGTGAGGTGCTGCTGATGCTCAGCAGAGATGTAATTAGGAGAGCCATCTTTGTAAAAAAAGATGTCACTGTCTGAGTTGCCCCCTTTAATTTTTGCTTCCGTCCTCCTAACTTTAAGTAATTAGTGCTTCCACTCAGGCTTTGCATGTGGCACCATTGTGAAGTCATTCTGTCAGGATTCCTAGCATTTAGCACATGCAGCCACCTTTCCACCTCTGCCCCCCCACCCCATACACACACATTGAGCTGTGCTCCCTGTCTGCCTAGAGGATTTATTCTTTGCCTTTAGTTCTTTGTGTTCAAAGTCTTAGCCCAGAATCATCTAAAAATTAAGTCTGTTGTGAACAAAATACTGCCATCTTGCTTGCTGTTACAGGTATGCCTAAGAAAGCATCTTCTTTTGCCTTTATTTTCATCTAAAGATACATGTAAAGGTCATAAGCAATGCAAAGTTATCTTTTCTCTGGAGACATGATACGACCCTAAAGTTTCCAACAAACTTTCTACATCTATGCCTGCTCCAGCATTTGAATGGATTAGCACCCTATGCTCTAGTAACTTCTGCTTGGGTTATTTTGAAGTACTATGACACTCTTTCCTTTAAGGCAGCGAACTAAATTTTAAGTCTTGTGGACTTCAACCTCCAGAATTCCTCAGCCAGCTATACCCCTTTTTACATCAAGGAGAGGATGTAGTTTCACCACAACTTAATTAGTGTTTCAGTGACAGTAGTCAGTCTTCAGTTGTAAATGAAGAACAACTGTTTTATTGTCACATTAGGACAGCATCTATAGCCTGCATATTTTGTTTGTTCTAAGATGTATTATTGTTATGAAAAAAATAAATTATTATTTTTGTATAGTTTTACGGTAGCTTATATTATGGATTGCAATAATCAGTAAATTTGTCCAATGGTTTGATAAAGAACTCATCCCAAAGACTATAGGGGTGGGTGAGATTGAGTGTAAAAATATAAATGGCTGCATCTCTCAATGGCTGTGTAGTTGTCATAGCTGCAAGCACAGATTAAATAGTTCCAAAGCCTGAATTGTACAGCCAATATGATCGCAAATGTATATTCAAAAGCCTTGTCTTTTTGAATGACAATTACCGTACCATCTTGTTATTGAAAATGGGGCGGGGGGGGGGGAGAGATTTGGGTGAAATAAAATCTCTATAATGAATGAATTTATACATGGCAAGATATTCAAGGCCAATTACTCCCATGGAAATGAAATTGTGAATCCAAGGACAGGGGAAGAATATTGTGAGAATTTCTGTTGTGTAAACCGGAATACCCCATAGACTGCAAAGAGGCAGCTAAACACTTCATGTATTAGTTAGGATGGTAAATTGCCAATTTAAAAGGTGAAATGCTTTCCCCCTTTTTACTGTCAGTGGAACCTATATTACATCAGAGCTGGGATGATTTCTGCCTCATGAAAACTCCCAAGAGGTGAGGTACATTATTTAGTTAATAAACTAGATTAGATGCCTGGAAAACGCCTGTGACTGAATCTGGGATCCTCAACTATTTTTATTTTCTTTACCTCAAAAGTCTAGGTGGGGTAACTGTCAGAATCCTGATACTAGGGCTTTAGGTTCAACTCAGAGGTCAGGTTCCCCAAACAGAGGAAGACGGGATTTTAAAGAATCAGAATGAATTCTCCATTAGGAAATGCTCATTCCCTTGAGCAATATCTTTATTTGGAATCCAAAACAAGTAGTGTTTAGAGAGTATCCTGCTTTTCTACTTATGAGATAATTTACATAAAGAAGACTGAAGAACATTTTGCCAATCCACTGCAACCATAGCAGGCTGTCATTTCAAAATTGCCACAAATTAGGTCTGGGGAGAAAAAGGTGAGACCACACAGATGACAATGGAATGTAGAGATTTGGCAGTAATCTCATCTGGATTCCCTCTAAGAACTGAATGAATATAATAATTACTGTATATCCAGTGTGAACCAAACAGGTAGTATGTAGAAAGGTGAAATTTACCTTTTTTATTTTTGTTGAACAACAACAGTCTAAATCCATTTTTCTGTATTTACTCCCTTTCGCATAGAATAACAGTTGAAAGGGACCTTGGAGGTTTGTTCATGTTTATGTTCATATCTATACTTGTTTTCTTGTACATGTTTGACAAACAAACAAATAAATATAATGAATTATTTATCTCTCACACAGAGATAGATTCATTTGCCATATTTTGCTATTTGATGGGCTTGAGGCAAAAGTCTTCACCAAATCATTTTACTCTTTTCATGGATCACTGCCTATAGTGGTGAAGAGTCTTGTGGGGAGGGGGGGAAGCATATTCCAGAAGCATCACCCATGACTGACAGTCACAGATAAAAGAATCAGACTAAATACAACCCATTGGAGGAAGAATGGCAACTCATGCCAATGATTCTTCTAAGGAAACCAATTGGGAATTCACAATCAGAAAAATGGTAACATAATGCAGGCTGTTCTTGATTTATGACCATAATTGAGCCCAAAATTGCTGTTGCTAAACAAGACAGTTATTAAATGAGTTTTGCCCCCATTTTATGACCTTTCTTGCCACAGTTGTTAAGTGAATCACTCCAGTTGTTAAGTTACACAATTGTTAAGTGAATCTGAGTTCCCCATTACAGGAACTGGGCATGGCTAGTCTAGTGATGAGAAGGACTAGGGGAGACATGATAGCAGTCTTCCAATAGTTGAAGGGTTGTCACAAAGAGGAAGGAGTCAAGCTATTTTCCAAAGCACTAGAAGGCCAAACAAGGAATAATGGATAGAAATTGATCAAGGAAAGTTTCAACCTGGAAATAAAGAGAAATTTTCTGACAGTGAAAATAATCAAGAAATGGAAAAGCTTGCTTTCAGAAATTGTGGGAGCATCATCACTTGAAGCTGTCAAGAAGAGACTGGACTGCCACCTGTCAGAAATAATGTAGGGTGTCCTGCTTGGGCAGGAAGGTTGGACTAGATGAGCTACAAGGTCCCTTACAACTCTATTCTTCTGTTCTGTTCTGACTATGCTTGTAAAAAGGTTGCAAAAGGAGATCACATGGCCCAGGGAAATTGCAGCCATCATAAATATGAGTCAGTTGCCAGGTGTCTGAATAGGGATGCTGCAACGGTCATACGTGTGAAAAACAAAAATCACTTTGTTCAGAGCCATGCAGAGGTGGTATTCAGCACATTCTGACCATTTCTGGAGAACCAGTAGTGGAAATTTAGAGTAGTTCAGAGAACCGGCAAATACCACTTCTGACTGGCCCCACCCCCATCTATTCTCTGCCTCCAGAGTCCCAGCTGATTGTCTGGGTCTTCTCTTGTTGCCCTGAACAGGAGAATGGAGCTGGAAATCAGGTTAGTGGGGTGGGGAGGGAATGGAGATTTTACAGTATCCTTCCCCTGCCATACTCGCCAAACCAAGCCACGCCCATTAAGCCACACCACATCCACCAAGCCACATCTACAGAACTAGTAGTAAAAATAATTGAATCCCACCACTGGTGCCATGTAACTTCAAATGGTCACTAAATGAACTGTTGTAAGTGGGGACTACCTGTACTAGACAATGGAGTCCCCTCCCTCAAGTGTGTACTGGGGAAAGAACAGAAAAACAAATACAAGTAGCCCACAAGTACTTCTGATGTGGCTGGATTAAAGCCGGAAAGTCATTTAGCTGCTGAGGTATCTAGAGACAAAGAAAAGTTCAAAACTTTGAAGTTTGAAAAGTAGTAGCTATTCTCATCAATTAAAGGGACAACAAAGTTAGAAATCACATGCAACCGCCCACCCCAATTATGTTAATTCAAATTTGCAGCAAGCTAACTGGCACTTGAAGCAGAAGTTGCATAGTTTTATGGTGATTTGCAATACTTTGTTGACCCAACATCAAAAGAGGCATCCTATTAACTGTAGGGGAATAGAATGCATCTGGAATAATGCAAAGATTTGGCCTTGGTATAAAAAACGAAGAGGACACAGAGTTCTACCAAGAAAAGCCGATGCTTATAATAAATACCAGCTTTCAACAACTTAAAAGACAACTCTACATATGGACATTGCTGAAGACCACACTCAAGTTGACTATATAATTTGCTTGCCAAAACAGAGGATTTCTATTGACTTGATGTTCAGTGTAGCTCAGATTTTGCAGAATTACAATTTAAATCGGGGTCCCCAAACTTGGCAACTTTAAGACTTGTGGACTTCAACTCCCAGAATTCTCCAGCCAGTTGCCAATTCTGGGAGTTGAAGTCAATAAGTCTTAAAGTTGCCAATAAAAAAGACAACATTGTAAAACTAACAAGATAAAAAAACCTGTGCAGCACTGCATATATGATTGTGCTATGAAAATAAAGAATAAATTAATGAGTGAGATTTGCTCAATAGAGTGCCTGAAGAAGTCTGAATCAAAGTCTATAATATTATTAAAGATGAAACAAAAATGTCCCCAAATGCAAAAGAAAGCAAAATGGCTTAAAATGGGGTCAAAATATTAAAAGAAAGATAGGCTACAAAAGGCAACAGAGTAACATTTGCCCAACTATAACTCTGAATTCCAGAGAAGAACAGACCAGAAGTTGTATATAAATAAGCAATGCAGGGAAATTGTGGATAACCACCAAATGGGAAGGATAAGAGTTTTATTTTGAAAAATTAAAGCAACATTTTAATATAAAGCCTGATAAAATACAAACGAAGAGATTCTCAAAGCATCCAGTTGTATTTTTCTCTTAGATTCTGGTGCCTTGAAAACCATGATAAACTGCACCTTCTAGGTGATAACAAGAAGCAACTTATAGATTCACAAGCACTAAAGTTCCCATAAAATATTTTATATGACTAAAATGGTATATAAAATCCATTTTTATTGTTATATTTTGTGAAGCTAATTTTATTTAAAATCTGATGTTGGCATGTATTTCATCATATTTATTGATTGGGCAATGGTTGTAATAAAAAGTGCTGTTATTGTTATTGATAAAAGACAAAATACACGAGGCTCTACTGGAGAAATGAAATATAATGAAAAGGTAGCACAGAAGAACTATACAAAAATATCTCCAAATCAATGATGCATACAATGTTTTGATCACTGGAGAGAGATTCTGGAAAGTGAAGTAGGACCTAGAAAATACTGTTAGCAACAAAGCTGCAGAGGTTGATGAAATGCCAGCAGAATTATTTAAATTCATACAACATAGCTTTTCCCCCCCCACCAAATCCTGGTTTGTTTGTTTTTTCAGGGAATGGGATATGCTGCTCAAGGAAAACCAAAGCAGAGGATTAGCAACAATGAACATATTCTTTCTCTCTTTGACTGTAGTATAAGAATTCTCATCTAAGAACCTTTCTTCCTCATTAGACCGAAATGAATGTACAGTATTTCTGTTGATCAATTTTGGGAAGAAAGATACAACACTAGGAGAAGGCCAATGGTGCGTAAAGAAAAAATAATCCTGCTTCTTTGTGATCTTGTGATTATCCAATATTCAGAATCAAATGTTCTGGTCATCTGATCTTATGTTTTCATAGGAAATATATGAATAAAAATAAAACATAATGATATATAAATAAAAATAAACATATAAATAAAAATAAAACAAGACGTCCAACTTGTAGTTCACTCATTGACTATGAAGTTTCTTGGAAAAGAAGTGAATATATGCTTAGCGTGAGATTTGAAAAATATAATTTAAAAGATGTTTCCTCAGCATGTTTTCTTTCTTAGAACAGCCATAATCTTTGCCATGAAGCATGTTACTAGATATTCAATTAAATTCTAATACCAGCAAGCCCACATTGTAAACCAAAGTTTTCCCTCTTGGTTTATTCTCTCTCCTTCCCTCCCCCTCCCTCTTTCCCCCTCCCTCCCCTCCTCTCTCTCCCTCCCCCCCCACACATCTGCTGTTGTTCATGGTGACTTTGGCAGAAGACAAAATCATTCAGCAAATGCCTGCCAGTGCTGACTCAACATACTGAGAAGCCAAAACTGTGATTGGGGCATCCAGACAAAATAGCATGTCTATTGTCTTCATCACTTCCCTCCAACTGGTTGCCCTCCAAATGTTTTGGAATACAGCTTTCATCAGCTCTGTGACTAGTGGTCAGACATTGTGAGAGAAATACTTCAAAACACCTGGAGGAAACCTGGATTCAGAATAATCAAATCCTTTAACTTAAATGTGTAATGAAGAGTAAAGCCTGGGCACATACATCATGCTGTGTATGCTATGTGGCTTATTTCATTTTACTTAGCATTTAGTCTGAGCACTCTAGTTGTGATGCATTTGCAAACGATGTTTAAAACAAAGCATAGCTTGATAATAGAGCTTTATGTACCTAACATCAGAAAAAGTTTGTTTTATTTAAGACATTGATTATTCCAAGTGTTTCATATACATTACATTATTTCCAAAATATTGTAAACTTCTGCTGGTCAATTTCATTATGCTCTGGACAAAAGAAAGTAAGAAAATATAAGTTTGCCAAAAACCTCTGCTACATTTTTGGCAGTTCAGGTTTAATCTGATTTCTTTCTGGCTCACAAATCATACTCTCAACCACCTCATCAGCTTTCCCAAAACTGGCTTCCCCAGATGTGTGGATTACTTGCTACTGGAAACAAAAGAAACTGTAGTCCAGTAGGATGATAATATTTGGGCTGTAAAACTCTAGATGACAAGTACATGGAAGCAAAAACAGTTCTCTCTATCTGTCTCCTGGAGTTTTGCATCCTGAATATGATCTGGAAGGAGTTAGAATTAAAGTCAAGGATCCCTCTTTGGTTGAACTTTTTATGATACTGTTTAAATATAGAAAGTGGGATCTGAAAATCATGTATTTCTATTCAGAGATCTATCCAATCAGCTAAATCCTCTTCCAGGACATTCGTTCTGTCCCTACTTCTTGAATGCTGGCATTCCATTCATGTTCAGCAGTTAAGACTTCCTCACTCTGTAGTTCCGTATCCCAGAAATTATTTTGCATTGCTACACATGTTGGTGTTTTGGTGATACATTCTCAGATCTGCTAATATTAAGGACATATATTGGAGAATTGAGATTATATGTTAGAATATGTTAAAGTTGTACTTCAGTTCACTAGTATGGACACTAGAGGTGTCTAAAACAGCCTTCCTTAAGCCCATGTCACACTGCACCAATGGATGGAAAGAGGATGTAAAACGGAGAGAAACACTTGCCATCCGTT